>CANUEX010062663.1:0-13557 GCA_948099535.1 Jatropha multifida | reverse complement strand
AATATGAAGAAGAAAGAGGTGTTGTTTGGTGAATGGTAGCTTTTAGGTGGAAAAGTCAAATTTAACTTCTTAATTTTATGCTTAATGAAAGGCTATGATCAAGTCAAGGTATTCTCATCCAATGGCTCTAAATATTCCTCAAATAATTCTCTTCTAATTATCATTTAACTCCACCAATTAATTAAATTAATTCCACAAAAATAATTCCTCAATTATTCCTTAACATACTCCACTAAAAATCACTAGTCATTAAATGTCTTAATTCTCCAAAAATACCAATTAAATATTTTCTACCCACCTAAATCATGCAAACATGCTCCAAAAATATTAAATCAAATATTAGACACATGTAGTAATTTTTTGAAACCGAAATAATATCAAGTCCCGGACCGATGGTACTATTCACAGATCGGTAAATCACTATTACCGACACTGAAAAAGACACTAAATAAATAGACTGTTACAATAGGCACTCGCGATGCATAATAAAAAAATCTTCAACCTACGTGAGTTTAAATATATATGCATCAAATAGCAAATAGGTATGGTTCATTGAAATCATACACAACATCAATATACATATATCATTTATAATGAAGATATACATGACATAAGAGCATAGTACATAATTTAAACATCTAAACCAAGCCATACATATACATGTTACATGCTATAATTGTGACATCCCGACCCGGCAAAGCGATCCTAAGAGGGCAGGTAGAGCACGGCTCCTGGCAAGCTTCTAGGATGGCAGGCTAGTTAGGGTAGTGGAATGCGGGACATAGGAATGAATCAGATCATATATTGAAAAGGGGGTAACTAATCATCAGAGGCGAATTTTGGTGGAATGGCTGGAGAGTTGGAAGAACTCCAGGGTTAAGCATGCTAGCTTGACAGAAATCCTAGGATGGGTGACCTCCTTGGAAGTTCCCATTTTACCTGCGGGACAAAACCTTGCGGGTCTTGCCGATCTAGTATGGGATGGATCTGACTTGATAATTTGCATACTATATAACCATATGGATTTCATTATGACAATCTACATGTTATAGATCCACATATACTAATTTGTAGGTAACTTGTATTGCAATAATTTGTCCATTACATTTATTATTAATATTTTACTCATTAATTCAAATAATTGTGCCTTAACAATGAATCATAAGAAATAGAAGTAGAATAGGTAACAGAACAATGTCTGATAACAGTCAAACTAATACTGGCTAATTAACCTTTAACAGTAGACTTAAAAAGTCTTGCAGATACAGAATCAGTAGAGTACGTCCACTTGTCCTAAAGACACTCGTGTGTCTGGCGTATGATCATAGTGCAATCCAAATAAGATCTTATAGCATGCTTTATTTTCAGAAATAGATAATCATATTCTAGCAACTACTCAACTAAGGCCACAGTAAGAGCCCATTAATTCTCTTTTAATTTGATCCAGTTTAATTTCATTTTCAAGTGTTTATCTCACATGCATAAGACAGATAGCTCAAGCCACTTGATTAATGTAGCATTAATCCACATGTATCTTAGTCAAATATCATTCAAGATGTCAAGTAAGTAACCGTACCTAGTGCATAGCACTTAGTTTTCCAAAGTATAACTCCAAATTGGCATTATCAAGTCATAAGCACACACTTAGTTCATGGTAGTTCATAGGTCAAGCAAGTCAACATCATAATAGCAAAATTCTAGTGTGTTTTCTAACAACCCATTTTATTATACAAGCAAGCAAAATATCACATATCAAGTTTAGCTCAAGGCATATGAAGAACCAATCAGATCTCACCTTAGCTAAGTTTTTTCCAATTTGTAATCACACAAAGCATAGCATTGGACTTCAATAGATTATTAGGATAAATATCCCATCATATCATAACCAACTAACCAATATCCCCAATTTTTTTTTATGGTCTAATACTAAACCAAAGTTAACCCAATTCCCACATTCAAACTTACATTAAATTCTCAAGTTATAACAACAAGTATAATTAAGTGATAGTTCTCAATTAAAATCAACTAAACATGATTCATATCTTATGTATTCTCCATTGATGTTCATATGATACTTTAGTCTCATTTAAAGAGGATTCTAAGGGAAACCACATCAAAGATACATTAGATATACATTTAGAGGGTTTAGGAATCATTAGAAGGTAAAAAATATAACATACCATTGAAAGGGATAGTGGAGAGGACGTGCTGGGCATGCTAGATGGCATGGCTATGCTAAAAGGGTCAGTAAATACACCTATAGTCAATAGGAAGCACAGGCTGGGCATGCTACATGGCATCGCCATGCCAGAGAGCCAGTTTCAGTAATACACATCATGAGTTGGATGTGCCCGAACTAGTTTTACTATTTGATTCATAAATTGAGCTATGATTATCCAAATTCGACACAAAAGGTTGTGTTGAAAGCTAACAAATAAATCTACAACTTTTATGAAGGACACTAGTCGAAATTTGGGCATCTTAGATGCCAAAGTAAGTAATAAATCTAAATATAAGTTTGACTCCATGACGAAACCAATTCTATATTTAGATCATAACTTGAGCTATAGGCATCCAAATTAGACTTAAGAAGATGTTCTGGAAAGTTAAGAAGTGGAGATAAAGCTTTTGTGAAGAGCTCAAATACAGATGAAAAATGTAAAGGGTCCAAAAATGAGTTCTAAATGAACCAATAACACACATAGCATCAAAGTTTATCAATTCAAGCAATTTACACAAAATTTCCAATTTGTACACTTAAAAACATCAGCTCTCAAAATCAATAAATGAGAAAACAATAATGTTCATGATCAACAACACCGATAATTAAGATCAAACTAAACATATAATTGTAGAGCACAAACCTCAAAATCACACAATAGCAACCTAATTTCACAATTAAGCCTTCATTTTGCCCTTGTCAACCTTAGAAGGTTCACACTTCTCTATGGGCATGAAAAAAAAAACAAAACATCATAAAAAAAACCATTAGGGATTCATAATCTATTCATAACACTAAATAAAAAATATGATCAGATTGGAAAATAACACATGGATTGCAAAAATAAAATCTTACCTTGATTATGGAATGCCTTCAATGATCACAACCTAATTGCACCTTAATCTTCTAGCTTAAATCAGCACTCTAATACCACTTACTCTCTCAACTGGTTACTTGATTATAGATTCTATCGGTGAAAGTTGTAGGAATGGGAGATGAGCTTCTTCTTCTTCTCTCTCCCTTTCTTTTCACTCTTTTTTTTCACTCTTTTGAAAGTTGAACAATCAAGCAAATAACATGAAAGTTGAATCACTATATAGACTCAGCAGTAATATAATAACCTATCCAAAGTTCCAAAAATTAGGGCATTACAACTCTCCTCTCCTTAATAAAATTTCATCCTCAAAATTTATCTGAGGCAAATAGTTGAGGATACTGAGCTTGCATAACCTCCTCACTTTCCCAAGTAGCTTCCTCAGTCTTATGATTCCTCCATAAGACTTTAACAAGAGGGACTCTCTTGTTTCTCAACTCTTTGATCTCTATGGCCAAAATCTTCATTGGCTCCTCCTCATAAGTCAAATCTAGTTGGATACTGATAGACTTTGTCATAATCATATGGGAAGGATCTGAACGACATTTCCTCAACATTGACACATGGAAGATGTTATGGATCTTATCAAGATTTAGAGGTAAGGCTAATCTGTAGGCCAATGGACCGACACGATCTATGATCTCATATGGACCAATGAACCTAGGACTCAGCTTACCTTTTTTACCAAATCTTAGAACTTTCTTCCATGGGCGACACTTTTAGAAACACTTCATCACCAACGACATACTTGATATCCTTCCTTTTTAAATCTTCATATGAGTTTTGTCGATCAGACGTAGCCTTCAGCCTATCTCTAATGAGAATCACCTTCTCCTCTGTCTCTCGAAGTATCTTTGGTCCAACAATTTTACCCTCACTAAGCTCGTGTAACACCCACCTCCCAATCCCGAAGAACTAGACGGCGGATGCCATATTCAGTGCTGGAGCACCATCTTATACCACTTACTAACTCTAGATCACATATTAGAAGTGGTTAGATTTTCATGAGGTAAGCAATTAAAAATTTTAAAAATAAAGTTTAAGCAAATTCCTACAAAAATTTCGCAAGAGTTTCCCCTAAAAATTAACTTGCCACACAAAAAAAATATACACACTTCCAAATATAATTTCTCCAAATCCCAAAACTCCAATTCAACACAACATGTCATAAGCACTTCTAAAAGGTTGCATTAATTTACTGAAGTCCTATCATGCTAATACACCATTCATTCCAAGAAATTTATATATCCATTCAAGAAATATATATATCATCGTTAATACACCATACATATAATCAAATAATAATACTTAAAATATCCACCAATCTTATTAATTATAATTTCAATATTTACAACCCCAATATTGTTTACAATAAGTCTATACATGCTATAATTCACATTAATATACATGTCCTACCCAAAAGCTATACTTCTACTCTGATGCTGCCCCTTCGGTCTTTGAGTAGCCCCCACAGCACACAACTTGCGCGTGATGAAAATCAACGTATTGAGTGGAAGACTCAGTGGTGCTAAAAGATTATAAATTAAAATAACCAAGAAATACCAAGTAATAAATCTCAAATACCTTTGAAAATACTTAAATCAGAATATATATTAAGCATTGAAAATGTGCTACTAAAATCCAATACTTCGAAATTCATAAAGAAGTTCACCTCTTAAAAATGTATACCAAACTCAATAAAAATGAGAAAATATCACATATACCAATATATTTCCATTTCTTTATAACGAAATAAAAATCTCATTCTTAATTAAGGCTCGTACCGATACAAAATGAATATAAGCAGATTCAATTGTGGCCTATGAAAGAACCACCCTGGCCTATGAAAGCACCACCCCCACCACATAATCATGGCCTATGAAAGCACTACCCACCACCACATAATAAGCGCGTTCGCTTATTTATAAGGTCTGATAACCCTAGCATATGATCATAGCTCCACCAAACAGAATGGGTTGATAACCCGAGCATGCTCACATATTGCAATAAATCTCATCATTCCATATTTCAATCATGTATAGTAGAGCCCAAAATAAATGCATTTTGCCACAAATAGTCTCATTTCTCATTCACCATTCCTTATCCAAAAACATTTTATAATTAACACTTATTATTTCAAAATCACTTACCTTACAACTTGTAAATGGATTTCAAATCCTCTTATATTTAAAGCCAAAACCATACTTTCTTAAGTACAAATAATCATAGCTTAAAAATTCTTAAAGTTCAACATTTAAAAGACCAAAATCATGCCTTAGCTACTAAAGAAGGTTCGGCCTCTTTATGAAAGCTAAGGAGAAAAAGCTTTCTCCATCAAATGCTTTAATCACTAACTCAAAGCATTACTCAAAATCATTAAATCCATTCCTTTAAACACTTAACCATAAAACCCAATTTACCATTTTAAAACCTTCTTCAAGTCATGAAAAATACTTAAACATTGAAATTCAAATTAAAACTTTAAACCATCACCAAATTACTTATTAATAAACTCGTTTAAGTTAAAATCAAGCTTGAAAATCAAAGAAACACAATGGCCCTTCACCTAAGGAGGGTTCGACCATCCTCTCAAAACAAAGAGGAAATAGTTCCTCTCTAAATTTATTTCATAAATCATAATGAAAACCACTCTCAAGCTTAATTATAATCAAAGGAGATCAAAACAAGAAATAAAAATCCAAGCCCTCCCTCTAAAGAGGGTTCGGCCAAAGAAGGGGAACAAGGAGGGGTTGCTTGTTTTCACTCCCAAGTAATCCATTATGCTTATTAAGCATGAAGAATCATACTAGAACAATCACAACACATTTCCCCAACTCAATTCACATAATTTCTAAAAAATTATTCAAAACCTAAAACTTACAACTTATTTAGAAAGCTTAAAAAGCTTCACTCCTTAGCTTTTCCTTTCCCTTTGCTTGAAGGTTCTCCCACTTCTTCAAAGTAGGAAAAATATTCATCAAAATCAAAAATTAACACCCAAGTTAGATGGAGCATGATTTAATGCATTAATTCCATGTCTAATCCTAGAATTCTACTCATAAAATCACAAAACCCAAAAATCACAACTTACCTCTTCAATGCCAACTTCAATTCTCTTAGCTTTTAATCCCCAATTTCAACTTCAACTACTTAGGTCTTAAGGATTAATCACTATTCTATGATTTAATTAGGTAGTTTAGTGGTAATTTGTGGTAGAAAAATGAAAGAAAATGAGGAAGAAGAGAAGGAGAGAAATGGCGTGGAGATGGAGATGGAGAAGAAAGAGAAAGTGTTGATGAAGTGGTGGTAATCTTCAAGTAGCAAAGACAAACTTTGCTTCCTCATTTTATGCCAAATGAGTGGCCAAGATCAAATCCTAAGTAATCTCATCCAATGGCTCTAAATATTCATCAAATAATTCTCTTCCAAATATTATTTATGCAAAATGAGTGGCCCAAAATAATCCCTCATTTATTTCTTAATTTTCTACACTAGAAAATAATATTCATTAGTTGCCGCAATTCTCCAAAAATATTCATGAAATATTTTCTACCCACCTAAATCATGCAAACATGCTCCAAAATATTAAATAAAATATTAGACACATGTAGTAATTTTTCCAGACTAAAATAATACCAAGTCCCGGATCAATGGTACTATTCACAGACCGATAAATCACTATTATTGACACTAAAAAAAAACAATCTGTTACATTTATTTGGTGAATATTTAGAGCCCTTGGATGAGAATACTAGAGACTTCATCCTAGCCATCCATTGCACATAAAATTAAGTGGTCAAGTTTGACTTTGCTACTTTAAGTCAACAAACTTATCCAACACTATTCTATCTTCTTCCTCCTCTCCATTCCAATGCGACTTTCTCTCTTCTCTCATTCTCTCCATTTTCTTTCAATTTCTCTACCTCTAAACTACACTAAAACACCTAACTAAACCATAGTTATGCCATTAAACTTGAAGAAATAAGTTAACAAGGCGATATTTGGTGATTAGAATCAAAGGAGGTGGAGTTTGCTACCATAACAAGTAAGTTGTAATTTTGGATTTTATGAATTAATAAGTGAAATTCATAGCTTAGACATGTAGAATATGCTTTAAATCAAGCTCCATCTTTTTCTTTTGCCATTTCTTGATTTTAATGGTTATTTTTACTACTTTCAAGAGGTTAGAGAACCATCCTCTAAGGGAAAGGAAAAAGCTAGAGAGTGAGGCTTTCTAAGCTTATTTAAGCTTAATTTAAAGGTTAGTGCACTATTACTTCTCATTTTCTTTCAAATTTCAAAGTTTGAAATTGTTAGGTTTTCCAATGAATTTTGAAGATTTTGTAATTTTGTTGGGAAATTTGTCATTTGGTTACTTTTATATGATTTGGCATGACTTCTAAGCATGATGGAATGCTTAAATAGGAAGAGGAACACCACTCTCCCCTTCATCCTTGATTGGCTGAACCTCCTTAGGAGGAAGGGCCTTGAGTTTTATTTAATGCTTTTATTTTCTTTTCATGTTTATGTGCTCTTGAATGGTTTCTCTTAAAGTTAATGCGATTAAATTGAAAAGGAAATCCTTTCCCTTTCTCTTGCTAAAAGAGGCCGAAGCCTTTGGTGTGAAGGGGTGATTGATAACCTTGATTTTTCTTAATGAATACTCCTTTAAAATGGTGTTAAGGATGTCTTTAGTTGATGGAAAAATCATTTGATTTATAAGCTTTGTGGGAAGATTTTTCTTAAGACTTACAGAAAGCTTTAAGTTGGGTAAAAATGAGTTTTATGGTTAATTGTTCTAAGTAATGATTTTAATGGTTTTGGGTAGTGATTTTGATTTAGTAATTAAGATTTTTGATGGAGGAAATCATTCCTCCTTTTTTTTCGAAAAGAGGCCGAACCTCCTTCTAGTTGGTAAGGCATGATTTCTTTTCTTTTAAAGCTTGGTTTTAGTCTCTTTTATGTCATTTAAGTATACACTTCGAATGTGTAAGATTTGAATTTCATAAGTGTGAAAAATGGGAATTTTTGCAAGTTGTAAGTTAGTGAATTTTGAAATAAAAGGGGTAAAGCCTTGAAATGTTTAAGTATGGGTTTTAAGGAATGTTTAAGAAATTTTATCATAATAACTATAAAGTTATGAAATGTTTTGCTAAGGAATCTTGCATATAAATTAAGACATGTTATGAAGAAATGAATTTATTTTGGGCCCAAGTATGCGTGGTTGAAATATGGTAAGATGAGGTTTGCTCTGTAAGATGAGCATGCTCGGCTATAATGCCTCTCTATTATATTATATGCTATGATCATATGCTAGGCTCTAGATGCCTTCTGAATAAGCGAACATGCTTATTAATCTCTGTTGGAGCTTTCACTGGCCAAATCTCTGTCTTTAATATCTTTGAAATCGAATCTGATTATATTCCTCTCAGCATACATATGAGCCCTCAACTAAAAATAAATTATATTTATTATTAAGGAAAATGGAAATATATTATATGTATGGGACTTTTCTTATATTTGACATACTATGAATTTATTTTTAAGAACGTCCTTATTTATGATTCTTGAAATATTTTAGTTGATTTATGTACTTTTGGTATTTTTATATTTGATTTAAGTATTTTAAATTATATTTTAATTTTTTTACTTAGGCAACCTCATTTATGGTATTATTAAATTATTTAGCACCGCTGAGTTTTATACTCAGCACGTTGATTTTTATCACGTGCAGGTTAAGAGCGGTGGATGCTATATGAAGACTAGAGGTGTAGCATCAGAGAAGAAAACCTTATTTTGGGTAGGATACGTATTAGAATGTATTTATGGCATGTATAAAAGTACTGTAAGAGGTTGTATACATTAAGTTTGTAAATTTATGAAGAATGTGATTAATTAAGAAATATTATCTTTATGTGAATTTAAAGTGTATGATTATTAGTAATTAAATTCCCTGAATGGATGGCATTGTAATATGATAGAACCTAAGATGGTTTGATGTGGATATTTAGAAGTGCTGCATAACTTATTATGTTGTTGGAGTATTGGAGGATAAATATTTGGAAGTGCTTTGTTTTTCATTTGTTTAGCAAGTTTCATTTTTAAGGGAAACTCTTGCGAATTTTTTGTAGGAATTTCCTTAAGCTTTTATTTAAAAAAAACATATTACTTGCCCTCCTATGAAATTTAACCACTCCTAATACATGATTTAGGATTATTAAGTAAGATAAGGCGATGCTCCACACCAAATGTGGCGCTCGTCATCCAGTCCTCCGGGATTTGGGCGATCGGTGTTACATTTAATGGTATCAGAGCCAGGTTTAGGTGATTCTAGGATTTATGATTTGGTGAGTGATTTTATTTGGTTGGAGTAGTTACATAAGTGATTTAAGTTAAATACATGTCATATTAGTCTATTTTGGGAACTTCTCTCTAATGTGAACCTGTTGGTCTTTATAGGTTTCGATTCATGTCTCAGCATCTATCTAATGAGGAGGTAGATAGTTATGCCCCTCCAGAAGGTGGTGTACCAGCTGGTGGTGCCGCTGGTGGTGTTTTGGGTTCTGATGCAAAGCACGCCTCGGCTACGGGGTAGGCTACTGCAAGTCCTATGGGGCCTAATCAGGGTGACTTAGTCCAACAGTTGGCTATTGCTTTGGCGCAGGTTGCAAGAGTTGTTCCCTAGCTTCCAATCGCACCACCCCCTATTCTAGTCTGTCCCCCTATTGAGAGATTGAGGAAGTATGGTGCTATTGATTTTAAGGGTTAGAAGGATGATGTGCCTTCTACAGCAGAGGTTTGGCTTCGAGTTATAGAGAGAGTGTTGGAGTAGATGCAGTGTACTCCCCGGGATAGATTGATTTACGCTACTTCCTTGCTGAAGGAAGAAGCTTATTTATGGTGGGAGTCAGTAGTTAAGGCAACTAGAGCTGAGGATGTGACATGGGATTTCTTCCTATCTGAGTTTCGGGATGAATATGTGGGTGAGCTCTATATAGATCAGCAGATAACAGAGTTCCTTGAGCTTAAGCAGGGTCTGATGACTGTTTCTAAGTATGAGCAAGAGTTCCTACGATTGAGTAGGTATGCTTCTAGACTGATCACTTCTAAGGCAGATAGATGTTAATGGTTCAGAAAGGGATTGCTTGATGAGTACAAGATGCACTTGATATCCCAGCCTCACACCACACTAGCTTCTTTGGTAAAGGCTGCTTTAGAGCATGAGGTGATCAAGATCGAGAGATAGGCTAGAGGTTAGAGGACCCAGCAGGGTAGCCAGTATAAGAGATTTCAGAGTGCTACATCTGGACAAACTTCTGGGGTCCAATCTAGTAGCAAGAGGTTTAGAGGTGCACCACAAATGGAATTCAAATTAGGTTAGAGATTTGGCTAGGTACATATGCGAGATCAGCTCCTCATGCTACATCTATTGCTAGTGGCAGAGGTGTCGCATGGTCAAATATTCTAATTTACACTAAGTGTGGCAGGAGACATTCTGGGGTGTGTTAGAGAGCCATGGGCGCTTATTTTAGATGTGGATCCACTAAGCACATGATTAGGGATTGTCTGTTGGTAGTGACTGGTTCGGTTCACCAGGTTGGGAGGCCAACTCCTTATGTTCAGAGAGGCAAAGGTAGAGCCATGGTGATGCACATGGTATTGGGAGTCAAAGGCCAATTTCTTAGATAGTGGATAGACAGGAGGTCAGAGCACCGACGAGGGCCTATGCCACCGATGAGGGCCTATGCTATTAGGACCAGGGGGGAGCAGGATGCTCCAGACGTCATTGTAGGTACTTTCTCCATCTTTGACATTTTTGTACTTGCTTTGATTGATTCGGGCTCCATGCATTCATATATATGCATACATGTGAGTACAATGGGTAGTATGTGACACACTAGAGCACAACATTAAGGTCACTAGTCCCTTGGGTCAGAGTATTGTAGTTGACCGTGTGTTTAGAGATTGCCCTTTAGTCATTCATGGGTATGTATTCCCGGGAGATTTGATAGAGTTGCCTTTCCGAGAGTAAGATGTGATTTTGGGTATGGATTGGCTATCTCGGCATTGGGTGATTGTGGAATGTAGATGTAAGAGGATCTGTAATGCCTTGACTTTAACCACCAGAAGAATTATCCGCGTTGGATCAAGCTGATTCCATCCCATACTAGATTGGAAAGACCCACACGATTTTGTCACGCAGGTGAAATGGAAACTTCCCAAGAGGTCACCCATCCTAGGATTTCTATCAAGCGAGCACGCTTAACCCTAGAGTTCTTCCAACTCTGCAGCCATTCCACCAAAAGGCTCTCTACCTGCCATCTTAGGATTGCTTTGCCGAGTCGGGATGTCACAGGCCCACCAGTTACCGCATGGTTCGTCCTCGAACCATATATCTATTGGAGGGGGTCAGGCTCTGATACCAAATTGTAACGCCCTGACTCCAACCACCAAAGGAATTGTCCGCTTTGGATCAAGCTGGTTCCATCCCATACTAGATAGGCAAGGACCCGCACAGTTTTGTCCCGCAGATGAAATGGAAACTTCCCAAGAGGTCACCCATCCTAGGATTTTTATCAAGCGAGCACGCTTAACCCTAGAGTTCTTCCAACTCGCCAGCCATTCCACCAAAAGGCGCCTCTCATGATTAGTTACCCCTTTTTCAATATATGATCTGATTCATTCCTATGTCCCGCATTCCACTACCCTAGCTAGCCTGCTATCCTAGAAGCTCGCCAGGAATGCTCTCTACCCGCCCTCTTAGGATCGCTTTGCCGGGTCGGGATGTCACAGGATCACACTTCAGACTTCGTCTAGTGAGGAGATTGTAGTTGTGGGTGAGAGGTTGGATTTCCTCTCTAATGTTATTTCAGCCACTACTGCTAGAAAAATGATATAGCATGACTGCGAGGCATTCTTATCTCGTGTAATTGAACAAGAGCAAAGATCTCCTAGGGTGTAGGAAATTCCTACAGTATGTGATTTTCGAGATGTATTTCCTGAAGAGTTACCAAGTTTACCTCCTGAGAGAGAGGTTGAGTTTAGTATTGAGGTTATGCTGGGTACTACACCGATATCTATTGCTCCATATCAGAGGTGTAATAGACTGTTTTTTAGTGTCGTTAATAGTGATTTACGATCCAGGACTTGATATTATTTTGGTCCGGAAAAATTACTGCATGTGTCGAATAAAATCGGACCAATATTTTTTTAATTGGATCGAATTAATTTAAATTAGACCCGAATCGGATATTTTTGAAAAACACTATGCGTCACTATTTTTTTCTCCCCGGCAACTTACCTTGGACGGTTTGTTTTTATTTAATAATTATAAAACTTTATAATATTTTATTATTATTTTATTTATTTTTATTTTTTTTTCTTTAAATGTTCATCTTCCTCCCTCCATCGACGCCACCATCCCTGTCCTCCTCCTCTCACTGCGCCTCCACCTCCATCACAGCCACCTTCGTCATCCTCCTCCTTGTTCTACCTCCTTCTTCTTCCTTCTTCTTCTTCCTTCTCTTCTCTTTCTTTCTTCTTTCTTCTTTCCTCTCCCTTGTGCTTTTTTCTCTGCTGCGTTCTGTCCCTCTCTATTGCAGCAGCACCGCCACCTTCTCCAGCAGAGCAGAGCAGCGCCACAGCTCCTCCTCTCCAGCAGCAGCGCCGCGCCGCCACGAAGACAGCAGCAGCAGCGCTGCCGCTCCAGCAGCTCCTCCTCATGCGGCTGCAACCCAGCCCCTGTTTTGCTCCTCTGCATCGCGCGACCCAGCCAGCCACCATCGTTCGGTCCCTGTCTCTCTCTACTGCGCCACGAGCTCCGCCAGCTCTTCCTCCTTCTCTGTCCCGCGCCGCCACAGCAGCAGCCTTCTCTGCAGTCACGAGCTTCTCCTCCAGCAGCAGCAGCAGGCCAGCTTCTCCTCCTCCTCCCCTGTTCTGCGCCACCCCTGCAGCAGCAGAGCAACAACTCTACAGCTCCAGCCACTGCAGTTTCAGCAGCCTCCTTCGTGTCGCGCCGCCTCGAGCCACCACCAGCTCCTCCACGCGACCTTGGCAGCAAACCCAGCTTGCTTCCGGCCACCGTTCCCTCCTCCTTCAACCTTCGATTCAAGGATTTGTGAGAATTTGACATTTATTGGGTATAAATTTACTATTTTTAGAATTTATTTGATTTAAATTGTGATTAATTAGTTGGTTGATTTTTGAATAATTAGTTGAATGATTTTATTATTTGAGTAGTTAATTATGTTGATTAGTTGATTAATTTGTGAATTATATTGTTTGAATGAGATTTTAATATTTGTGGTTAGTTGTTAGTAATTTTTAGTATTTTAGGTTGAATTTTTAATATGTGAGGAATTATTATAGTTAATTAGTTGATTATATGGTATATTGATAGAATTATGGAGGTTAAATTGATTTTAGGATATTAATTGGTATTTTGATAGAATAATTTTATTAA
>CANUEX010062648.1:0-12828 GCA_948099535.1 Jatropha multifida | reverse complement strand
TTTTAAGTATTTTAAACTAAGTATATATGTGTATTATGAAAGTATTATTTTTGGTGGGAACATGAGTAGGTTTTGATGAACTTTACAAGTTGTAAGTTTTAAAGAAGTTAAGAAAAATAAGTTTAAGTTAAGTATGTGTTTGAAAAATGTAAGTTTTGATGCTTAAGTATGAAAAATGTGATTAGTTTGAAAAGAAAATCTTTCCCCTTCATTAGTAAGAGAGGCCAAAGCATAATGGGAGAAAAAGAGCTTGAGTTCCCTTGATTTTCCTTGATTTTTATGTTTAATTTTACTTATAATTTGATGTTTGATAAGTATGTTTTTGAATAGTATTTAATATATTTGGTTTTAAATTTATTATGAATTTTACACAACTTAAAGGATGCTCTGAAAAAGTGAAAGGAGGGATTTATTGTCATTTGATTATAAGTAATACTTTTAAGGTTTACTTAAGTAGTTTTGAATTGTATTTTAGGTATGAATTTGGTATTTTAATGAAGTTGTAAGTTAAGAAATTTTGTAATAATAACTAAGTAATTGTGAAAGGTTTTGCTAAGAAATTATATATAAGAAATAAGATTATCTGTTAAGAAATGGATATGATTTTGGACTCAAGTATGTATGATTGAAATTTGGTAAGATAAGCTTTATTCAGGTTATGAGCATGCTCGGCTTCTCAGGCCATTCTATTATGTGAAAGCTATGATCATATGTTAGGGTTATCAGCCTTTATGAATAAGCGGATGCGCTTATTATTTTGTATGGTGGTTCTTTCATAGACCACAACCGATGGCGCTTTCGCAGGCCAATTTTCCGGTGGTGCTTTCACAGACCACAACCGGTGGCGCTTTCACAGGCCAGTTTTCTGATGGTGCTTTCACAAACTACATCCGGTGGCGCTTTCACAGGCCAAATTCTGTTTCTGATATCTACGTAACCAAATATGCCTATATTTCTTTCAAAATACGTATGAGCCCTTAATTAAGAATATGTTCTGTTCTGTTATGAAAGAAAAGGAAATGTATTTGTAATTATGGAATTTTGTAAAAAATATGTTAAGTTACGAAATGTTTTATTAAGAAATGGTCTATAAATATAGAATTTTTCTATATTTATCGAACTATGAATTTATTCTTAAGAATGGACTTATTTGTGATTTTCGAAATTTACAATAACTTATATAATACATTTGCTTAACATAGTTATATAATAATTTATATAATACATTTATAATAACATATTTATAGGAACCGACTACTAATTATTATCTATTCGTTTCTACTCTTTCATGCATATGCAAGATTTCTCTTGCTTTATTCCATTTGAGTCGAGATTTTAATTTGCTCACCTATTAATATTTTTAGCTGCATCACCAAGCGAGACAACGTGCACACGGAATTTTGATTTGAATAACTATTATTTTGGAGTCAAAATGAAATTCCATATGGAGCTCATCCGGCTTCATGGTGCAGTTAAAAATATTCTTAAGTAAATAAATTAAAATCCCATCCGAAATCGAATGAAGTAAGAGAAATATTGTATATGCACAGATAGATTATAATTAATAAAATATATGTATATTGCAGCGCAAAAGGAAATACAATTGCAAAATAAAAAAAATAATTTTTATTTCAATAACAACTTTAACCAACGGCGGACTTTATTTTTTAAAGCACAAGAATTGACAAAATATATATATAAATATTCACATTTGCATGTTCAATAACTGGCTCACATTAAAGGAGTAGTATAAATAAAATATATCAACATAATACAAAATCATTCTCACAAGCAAATGAACTTTCTCAATTTCATGCATGTTCTTGCAATGAAACATGTGCATTACATTGTGTGTAGATTGCATATGGTAAGGATGCAAATTATAAAGTGTAGCATGTACATTTGGCAAACCTGCAAAAAGCTAAAAATGCAGTGATTGTCAAAATTTTGATAATCAAGAAATAAATATTTTAAAAATTAAAACTTGAATTATCACGGAAAAATGAAAAAATTAGTAAAGAAAAATACATAATTATAGGAGCAAGAGACTAAATTGATTAATTATAATTAAAAGTCGAACCTCAATTGGAAAATATGTCGGATGCTTGGGCTTGCCAACATTAATGCACGAAAGATCAGCAAAACAATGCAGCCATATTCCGTTCAACATCGAAAACATTCTAGGAATAAAATGAAAACAAATCAAAGCATTAATTGATCAAATTTAAAATTAATTTCACTTTAAGACAAAAAAATTAAAGATATCAACCAAAAATATCCTTTGGTGCCGTAAATTAGATTTGTTCAATAAGCCTTCCGAGACTTAACTAATTATTTAATTAAAACAAAGTATATACTCAAATTTAGATAAAGTATAGAGAGCATTATAGTTATTTAATCATATGAAACATTCTAGCAAAAATTAAGATAAATCAAAAAACAAAATAAAAGCGCACTTAAAATAAAAAACTAACACCACAAACAATTGAAATAATAAAAAATTTTCATATATATTATGCATATATCTTTCAATTCTTATACTCAAAGGAAAATAATAATAAAAGAATTATTTACCTCTTGGAAGAAAAGAACAAGACTTTGACAATTCAGCCATGGCTTGCTTCTCCTGTTTCGTTTTCGATACTAATTTTAGTGGTATCTTAACTTTATTTCCCAAAACCCCAACAAAAACATCACACAATAAAGTCAACAATTCAATTAATAAATTCACAAAAAAAAATAATAGAACCCACCATGAAAAATGCGCGAAATTGAGACCGATAATATTAAAGATTGGTAGTTGCAATTTTCAACATATTTTTTAAAGCATTGTTTGTAATATGTCACTAATCGGTCACAATTCAGATTAAAAAAAAATAAACTTGGCCGCAATTACGTAGGAGATCGATCGGAAAATGCAAATGGTGGGAAAAAATATTGAAAATTTCCAAAAGCTAGAAATTTTTTCACCTGCTAAAAATAAAAAAGAAATATGTGCATGAAATCCAAATATTCAATTCCTCATCATGAGCATCAAGAAAACAACATAGACAATAGAAGAAACTAACCTAAACACAATATTTTTACACAATAAAAAAGTTCAAGCAAAATAATAAAACTGAAATGGTTCAAAGTCAAATCTACGCGACTAGTCCGCTAAAGTGGCTGTAATAGGTAGTGTAGTGTCTGCATTATATGCTACAGTGTCTTCGAGATACGCTGTAGTGTCTCCTGGAGTCAGCAAGGTATTTGTAGTAGCAGCTACAGTATCTGAAGTAGTAGGATGCGAAACAATCAGAGTCTGTGAAGGATCAGCATCAATGTGTGGCCGAGACATCTGCATGACATGCGCTTGAAGCTCTGCGAGTTGCCTCTCCTGCTCATCAACACAAGCCCGTTAAGCACTAGTCTCTTTAGCACTATGGTCTGGCTATGATCGTGTTGCAATAATTGCAGTGACAACATTTGCTGAGTAGGTATGGAATCGTCCTGGCTGAGAGCCGATGCCACACACCTTGCTTTTCTTCTCACCTCCTACAGCCTCCGAATATAGTGCTAACTCATCAACATTTAGCTCAGCTCCAAGTGCAACACGCTAGCAAGCTGCAGTGTAATTCTCCTGAAAATAATAATTTTCAATAATAAAATCACATGAATTTCAATGCAAAAATATTTAAGAAAATCATATTAATGAAAAATATACTTACATTAATGCCCATCGCACATCTATTGAAAAAAATATGCCAATCATGGTCCTTCGTATGGGTGTAAGTGAAGACCTCCATTGGAGTAGGCTCGCAACTGATTTTTTCGCCTTGCATCGTAATTCAACATACAAAATATGAATATTAACATCATTCTTCGACTAACAAACTTCTTATATAAGTGCTTCTGTCTCACCAGTATCTAAGCTGTCTCCATAGCAGATATAGATCCACCAGTGTATCTGGACAGACCTGCTCCATCACCTCCATTCTCACTGTGTCTGTTTCGTGCATAGATCTCACACTTTCTCTTAAATGTAGGATCCTTGAAGCCTTCTGCCAACTCTACCATACCTCCTTTGATACGCATTGTTGCTTCTTTCCACTTTTTCGATTCTATACATGAAGTCAGAGTACCGATTAGTGCACTTCTTCTCCCAAGCCACTTTAAGCATTACTGTAATAGCCTCATCCCATACAAAATGCTTCTGCAAAAAAATAAAAGACAATGTTTATACAAAATGAGTTAGTGATTTCATTAACTTGAAAGGTATATGATTAAAGTTAATAGGTATTTAGAACTTACCTTAAACTCATCCCAGTAAAAATCTCTTGCATCTTTTAGTACGATATCCTAAGTATATCCATCTTTATCTAAATATAACTTGAATATTCTTGTAATTTGCCTAGACACTCGAGAAGATGGATATATGCTTTAAAATAAACTGAAGTCACATGTAAATAGAACCATTCATCAAAATAAGCATAAAATGAAACAGTAAGAAATATGTAGACAAGTACTTACTGTCACACTACCAATTTGAGCTGATTACGTGGCTCAAATGAAGCTACAAATGCAAAAGAAGAGAAATATACATTCAATTACAATTATGTTGTATATATATACACACACACAAAACTAAATTACAACGACCTGTAATAATTAACGGTTATGATTACTTGGTATGGAAGGAGACTGTGAAGCTAGTGAAGACTCTAACTGTCCAGCATTTGGTTCAGAAGAAGAAGCAACAAAAGGAGGTGGAGGTGGCACAAGGGGTCGAACAGAAGACAAAGACCCAAGTGTAGAAGGAGGGAGAGGAGGTGGAGGAAGGATAGCCCTCCCTCGTACACATGTGTTACGTCCTTGGCCTCGGCCTCCATGAGGCCCATCACCTACTGTGTCCGGATCGACCCACTTGCCTCTAGTCATATTTGGTATCAATGATCCTATACACACACACACACACAATTAGTTTATTAAACAACATAAAAAAACTAGTTTGCATTTTAAGAACATAATTAATATTGATTAGTTTTTATAAAGAGTACATTGCATGTTGCTATTTAATTATTATCTAAAATACAATGCATTTAAGTAAGTTCAATGCAATTCCATTTGCTCATCTAAACCAAAAGGTAGAGAAAAGAAATTTACATTCAAGAGCATTTTTATCAAGCAAAAGTTGAAACCATATTATTCCTGATATAGAGTTCGAAAAAATTACTTTTAACTGCCCATAACAAATCTCAAGTGGAGGACACGTCTCAAATATTAGTAATTTATGAAAACTTTGACATTAAGATTCAAGTCTAATGCATTTTGTCAAAGCAATGAGGGTATATTACAGAGATAGATATTTATTAATTCAAAATAACTTCTGATTTGTTCTCACTTTGCAAATCACACTTATTTTTTTCAAATAAATAATTATACAACTTTATAATCTTCCACTCTCATCTATTGTTCTTCCATGTGCAGTATTTTCAAACTCAAGTTCAAACCTTTACAGTCCCAAAATTCATATCACATTAAATGAAAGAACCAAATAAGTGCAAAAAATTATACACAACAAAAAATAACAAACAAATAACACAAATTCGTTCACCACAGATATAGCAAATTTGTATTGCACAAACAAAAAAATAATAAACACAGAAAAGTATATATATATATATATATACACTGCATTTTCGCATAAGAGAAGAGAAGAGGACAAAAACCTATCGCCGACAACTGCAGGCGATGGCAACTGCAACAGCAAGAGCAAGCAGCGCTTGCTTCCGGCGATAAGCTGCGACGGAGTGACGAACACAAACGATAGAGAACCCAAGAGGGAAAAAAAAAGAAATTTGGTCATTTTGTCGGGAGGAAGGAGAAGTTTTTTATTTTTAAAGCCCTAAGAATTGCGATTGACTTCTTGGTTGCAATTCAGTTGCAGATAAAAAAATTAATTAACTGAAAATCGGTCGCAACTTCCCTATAAATTGAGCCTAATTTATTTATCTTTACACAAAAGCCCATGATCCATTTTTATTATATTCATTTTAGTTGCTTTTACACTTAATCTACACTACCAACTAAACATTTCAACTCCTTAAGAAAGTCAGAAAATAAGTTTTAGCGTGGTTTCTATTTTTTAGTATTTCGCAGCTTTGGGGAGAATTGGAGAACTAATAGGACAACGAACAACCAACACAAGTTACATTTTCTTAACTCTTTCACTCTAGTTTTGCCATTAATTTATCTAATATATTCTTTTTTTAATTTTTTAATGTATTTTCATGCTTTGCACATTTATAATTATAAACTATTTTTTGTGATTTTTTCTTTTTTATTTTTTGAATTATGATGTAAATTGATTTGTTTATGATTTTTGCTTTAGAGATATGAGTAGATTGCTAATGTCTTATAATTTTGAACACAAAAAGAGAAAACAATGAAAAATATGAATTTAGATGAAAAAACAATTTGTAAATACTATTTAGTTGTTTGTTTAAAAAAAAAGGTCCTATTTAGTTGTTCTTAACTTATTATGATTAGGAATATCAAATCCAATTGAAATATTTGAATTTTATATATTAATTTATTAATTCAGACTTGAAAATCAGTCAAATTAGGATACAAAATTAGAATATTTTTACTTTATTGTATTGAATGGACAATGACTTTGTATAAATTTTAAGTGAGTAATAATGTTGTTGTTAATGTTATTTAAATTTCTAATTATTTTGTATATGAATTTGATTTAGTTATGGACAAATTTCTCAAACGATCACTTACAAATAAAGATTTGAATCCGAATTGTTCAAAGCATCCCCATCTGGAAATCAACATAGATGATCTTCATTTTGATCTAGGATTGTAGAAAAAAATTTCAAATTATCACCCTAATGACCATGATAAAATACGAAGGGCCTATTTGCAAAAGGGTCCATGTCAACTTTTTTATCATGATTTTCCACAAAGAAAAATTGAAAATATTTATCGTCGATTTATTCCTTCTTGGTTTAAAGAATATAGCAATTGGTTAGAGTACAGTGTTTCAAAGGATGCAGCTTTTTGCTTGTGTTGTTATCTGTATAGGCCAGCTATTGGAGATCAAGCAAGTGGTGATACTTTTGTTGTTGATGGATTTATCAACTGGAAAAAGAAACAAAGACTTTAAATTCATGTACGAGGACCAAATAGTGCTCATAACAAAGCTTGGAGCAATTGCCAAGATTTGATGAATCAAAAGCAGCATATCCAAGTTGCTTATGCTAGACAATGCAATCAAGCTTGAAAGGACTATCGTACTCAACTTACTACATCAGTTGATTGCATTCGATTCCTTTTGCATCAAGGACTAGCTTTTCGTAGTCATGATGAGTCAGAGGCTTCTAATAACGACATTAATTTTTTGTAACTTTTACGATTTTTAGCTAATCATAATCAAGATATCAATAATGTTGTTTTACAAAATGCTCTTGGTAATCTTAAAGTAATTGCTCCTGATATATAAAAAGATATTATTAAAGCTGCTGCAATAGAAACCACCAATGCTATAATTAATGATCTTCAAAGTGGGTTATTTTCTATTCTCATCGATGAGTCTCGTGATATCTCAATCAAAGAACAATTGGCCATTGTTTTACGCTATGTGGATACAAAAGGATGTGTGCTTGAGTGATTAATTAGTATTATCCATGTTATTGATACTACCTCTGTATCTCTCAAGTCTGCAATAGGGGGATTATTTTCAAAACTTGGATTGAGTTTATCATCTTTACGTGGGCAAGGCTATGACGAAGCTAGCAATATGCAAGTAGCAATTAATGGTTTGAAGACTTTGATTTTGAAAGAAAATAGTTTTGCATACTATGTCCATTATTTTGATCACCAATTGCAATTAGCACTTGTAGTGGTGGCAAAGAATTATGGGCTTAATTTCACCCATGGTACCTGGACTATAGCACATATTACATTGGCGTTCCTAAATTTTGATTTATTATGCAAATATATATAAACTTTAATTGACGTTAGGGAAAAGTACATCTATCAGTTTCGCCGTTGGGGATTTAATAAGATGCTGACGTGAAAGAGAGAGAGTGGTTGTTGCAATAAAGAAGATGCCACATTAGCTTTGATGTGTCAGCCCCTTGACTTACATAAATTCCTCTCTCCTGACCCATCCAATCTCTCTCCTGCCCTATCTTTTTTTTTTCGTGGTTTGTCCTAAAATTGCCATGTCTCCCAACACGGCAACTGAAGAGTCATTAGGACCCAAAAGCATCGATCCGGTCCTATCTTCTTTACTCTCTCTACCATTTTCTTTGTTTTCTTCATGTTCCTAAACCCTAAATTGAAACTCCATTGAAAAGGCTATTGGAATAGAATTGTGGAGTTAGCACTGCATGAATGGCTCCAAAAGCAGACGGTAAGTAGCTTTTCCAATACATATTGCTCTTTGTCTCTTTTATTCTCTCTGTCTCTCCTTCTCTCTATGTGTCTCTCTCTCTCTGTCATTGTGGTGTGGTCCCTAACTGAACTTTTATTCTGTTTATAGTGCTAAAAGTTTGTCTTTTTCTGGTAAAGTTGAAATATTTACAACCAAATAATACAAATATATATATATATAGGGTTAGGGTTTCAAATTTTTTTATTTTGCAAATTTGTGGATAGTGTTTAAACATTGAGGTGGGGTAAACGAGATGGATGTTTGTGCTTTTATTTAGAATGTACTGGCTTTTGAAATTGATATGTGCATTAAATCGTGTTTGCATGTTGAATTTTTTATATGAATCCTATGATGTGAAACTGAGAGTGTCTATTATTTCATTAAATGTACAGGTTTTGCTGAGTTAGATTTCGATATTATTGTCCATTATGGGGGTAAGATTGGGGAATGGGGGTACTATAATGGTGATGAAACTGTCATTTTTAATTATAATGTGGACACAATATCACTTATTAGGATAGACAAATTGTTACAGGATGAGGGTTTTGAGGGTATTTTGAGGTACTATTATAGAATACCTGGGAAAGACTTTAAAGATGGTCTGAAGTTATTGGAAATGAAAAGTGACGTTTATGAAATGTCATTGTATGGCAGTGATCATGGAACAATTGATATGTATGTGGAACACTTAGCTTTAGATGATCTAGAAAGGGCAATGAATGTAGTTGAGCCAAGGAGAAATAGTGTTATAATAGAAGAAATAGAAGAGGATAATTTGACTAGTAATTTTACTTCAGGCCTTGGGGAGGGGATTAATAGAGGACCTCAAACTAGGAGTAAGAGTAGATTACAGTCAGCTAACCCTAAAAAAAAAAAAAAAGTAGCTCCCAGTCATCCAAGTCACCTAATACTAAAAAAGAACAAAGTAAGTCACAGCCATCCCAGTCACTTAATACAAAAAAACAAAAAACAAAAAACAAAGTAAGTCACCTAAAAGAAAAGAACCTCAGATGCCCTTACATGAGTTGGGTTCCCTTGTGTTGAATGAGAATTTTGAGTTTGTGGATCCTGCAAGTGTGCATGAGTGTGGGGGAAGTGTCCATGCAAGGTATACTTTAGATGACCTTATACAACCAGGGAAAAATAAATTCAATAGTGAGGGTCATATTGAGGTGAATGTTGGGGGTGATGATAGAGGGTGGGAACCTAAGGGTGATACTAGGGTGAATATTGGGGGTGATGATAGGGTAGCAGTTGAGGGTCATACTGGGGTGGTAGTTGAGGGTGAGGAGGGGATAAATGTTGAAGTGAAAAATTAGTATGAGGGGGTGGCAGTTGAGGGTGACGAGGGGTGAATATTAAGTGTCAAAATGAGGAAGAGGAGGGGGATCTAAGGGATGATGAGTATAATATGGAGGAAGGGGATAAGGACTTCAATGATGTTATTAATGATAGAGAGGGACAAAAAGAGGGAAAGGGCAGACCTAGAGGGAGTGGAGAGGGAATAAAGGGTGGGAACCTTGAGACTTTGAGGGTGGAAGTTGATGATAACTCATCTGAATATGCTCCATCAGATGAGTTACAAACAGAATCTAATTTAGATGTTATCGATATAAATATTATAAGAGTATTATGGCTTCCTTTTCTGCTTTCATGTAACAGACTGTTTTTCAGCATCGTTAATAGTGATTTACCGATCTGTGAATAGTACCATCAATCCGAGACTTGGTATTATTTCGGTCCGAAAAAATTACTATGAGTGTCTAATATGTTAATTAATATTTTTGGAGCATGTTTGCATGATTTAGGTGGGTAGAGAATATTTCATGAATATTTTTGGAGAATTGCAGCAACTAATGAATATTATTTTTAGTGTGGTATATTAAGGAATAATTGAGGAAATATTTTTGTGGAGCTAATTTAATTAATTTGTGGAGTTAAATAATATTTAGAAGAGAATTATTTGAGGAATATTTAGAGCCATTGGATGAGATTACATAGGACTCAATCATGGCCCTTGATTTAGCATAAAATTTGGAAGCAAAGTTTGACTTTGCTACTTAAGTTACCACCATTCATCAACACTTTCTCTCTCCTCTCTTCTTCTTCTCCACGCCATTTTCATCTCCTTCTTCCTCCTCCATTTCTTTCATTTTCTACCACAAATTACCACTAAACAACCAAATTAAACCAAAGAATTCTGATTAATCCTTAAGAAACAAGTAGTAGAAGTTAAAATTTGGAGTTCCTAAGCTAGAGAATTGAAGTTGCCATTGAAGAGGTAAGTTGTGATTTTTGGGTTTTGTGATTTTCTAAGTGGAAGTTAAGGTTTAGGCATGGAATTAATGCTTTAAATCATGCTCTTTTCTTTTCCTATGTTGAATTTTGAGTTTAATGAGAATTTTTCCTACTTGAAGAGATTGGTGAACCCTCTCTCACAGGAAAAGAAAAAGCTTAAGAGAAGAGCTTTATAAGCTCCTACAAACTTCATTTTAAGGTTAGTGCACTACTACTTTTCCTCTTTCATTTTCTTTAAGTTGTAATTTTTAGGTTTTTGATTGATTTTGGGGAATTTGGTGAAATGTGTTAGGGAATGGGTAATTGGATGTTTTAATGTGAATATCCATGATTCTTAAGCATGGAAGAGTGCTTAGAAGGGAAAGAAAACATCCATTTCCTCTCTAACTAAGAGTGGACGAACCACTCATAGTGAAGGACACTTGGTGTCCTTTGATTTTTATGTTAAATTTGAACTTGAATGAGTTTTGAGATGTATTTCCTTATGATTTATAAGATTAATTTGGAAAGAATTCCTCATTGATTTGGAAGAGAGGCCGAATCTTGGTAAGGTTAAGGGCCATTGTGTTTCTTTGATTTTCAAGCTTGATTTTAATTTAAATGAATTTATTAATAAGTGATTTGGTGATGGTTTAAAGCTTCAATTTGAATTTCAATGTGTAAGTATTTTTCATGACTTTAAGAAGGTTTTGAAATGGTAAATTGGGTTTTATGGTTAAGTGTTCAAAGAAATGGATTTAATGATTTTTAAAGAGTGATTTTAAGTTGATAATTAGTATTTTTAATGAAGGCATTATGAAAGAAAGGTCTTTACTTTTGCTTGAAACATGAATTGATTTTGATGGATGATTATAAGTTGTAAATCAAGTGATTTTGAAATACTAAGTGTTTATTATAGAATGTTTTTGAATGAGGAATGGTGAATGAGAAATAAGATTTATTGTGGGAGAATGCATTTATTTTGGGCTCTACTATACATGATTGAAATGTGGTATGATGAGATGTATTGTGATATGTGAGCATGCTCGGGTTATCAGCCCATTTTCTTTGGTGGAGCTATGATCATATGCTAGGGTTATCAGCCCTTATAAATAGGCAGACGCAATTATTATTTGTGGTAGTGCTTGCACAGGCCACAGTGGTGCTTTCATAGGGCACGATTGTGTGATTGGTGGATGGTGCTTTTATAGGCCACGGTGGTGCTTCCACAGGCCACAATTGTGTGATTGGTGGGTGGTGCTTTCGCAGGCCACGATCGAATCTGCTTACATTCATTCGGTATAGGTACGAGCCTAAATAAAAAAAAAAGAGGAATTTTATTTCATTATAAAGAAATTGGAAACATATTGGTATTTGTGATATTTTCTTATTTATATTGAGTTTGGTATACATTGTTAAGATGTGAATTTCTTTATGGTTTCGAAATATTGGATTTTATTAGCACATTTTCTGTATTTTTTATATATATTCTAATTTAAGTATTTTCAAAAATATTTGTGATTTATTACTTGATATTTCTTGGTTATTTAATTTATGATTATTTAGCACCACTGAGTCTTTCACTCAGCGCGTTGATTTTTTTCATGCGCAGGTTGTGAGCTGTGGGTGCTACATGAAGACCAAAGAGGTAGCATCAGAGTAGAAGTGTAGCTTTTGGGTAGGATATGTATATTAATATAAACTATGGTATGTATAGACTCATAGTAACAATATTGGGTTTGTAAATATTGAGAATGTAAATAATGAGATTGGTGGATATTAAAGTAACATTATTTGATTATATGTATGGTGTATGAATGATGATGTATATTTTTGGTATGAATGATGAACTATACATTTTTGGTATAAATGGTGGAATATTATGTGGTTTATTAATTGAATTAATCCAACCCTTTAGAAGTGCTGCGTGATCTTTGTAATAATTTGGAGTTGAGGTTTGGAGGTTGATATTGAAGTGTGTAAATTTTCTTTATTTTTTATATATATTCTAATTTAAGTATTTTAAAAAATTTTTGTGATTTATTACTTGATATTTCTTGGTTATTTAATTTATGATTATTTAGCACCACTGAGTCTTTCACTCAGCGCGTTGATTTTTTTCATGC
>CANUEX010062585.1:0-28142 GCA_948099535.1 Jatropha multifida | reverse complement strand
CTTTTGATTTTTGTGCTTATTTGGACTTGAATGAGTATTGAAATGTGTTTTCTTATGGTTTATGAAATGAATTTGGAAAGAAACCATTTCCCCCTTTGATTTTGAGGAATGGTCGAATCATGTTAAGGTGAAGGGCATTTTGATTTCTTTGAGTTTCAAGCTTGATTTTAATCCAAATGAGTTTATTAATAAGTAATCTAGTGATGGTTTAAAGCTTTAATTTGAATTTTAATGCTTAAGTATTTTTCATGACTTAAAAAAGATTTGAAATGGTAAATTGGGTTTTATGGTTAAGTGTTTTTAAGTAATGGGTTTATTAAGCTTGAGTAATGCTTTTGTGTTGATAATCAAGGCTTTTGATGGAGAAAGATTTTTCTCCTTTGTTTTCATAATGTGGTCGAACCTTCTTAGTAGGTAAGGCATGATTTTGGCCTTTTTGATGTTGATCTTTAAGTTTTTTTAAGCAATGATTATTTGTAATTAAGAAAGTGTGGTTTTGGTTTTAAATATAAGGGGTTTTGAAGTGCATTTGTAAGTTGTAAATTAAGTGATTTTGAAATGATAAGTGTTGATTATAAAATGTTTTTGGATAAGGAATGGTGAATGAGAAATAAGACTTAGTATGGGAAAATATATTTATTTTAGGCTCTACTATACATGTTGACATGTGGTATGATGAGATGTATTGTGATATGTGAGCATACTCGGGTTATCAACCCGTTCTGTTTGGTGGAGCTATGATCATATGCTAGGGTTACCAACCCTTATAAATAGGTGGATGCACTTATTATTTGTGGTAGTGTTTGCACAGGCCACGGTGGTGCTTTCATAGACCACGGTTGTGTGATTGGTGGGTGGTGCTTTCACAGGCCACGGTGGCACTTCCACAGGGTACGATTGTGTGATTGGTGGGTGGTGCTTTCATAGGCCACGATCGAATCTGCTTACATTCATTTAGTATAGGTGTGAGCCTTAAATAAAAAAAAAGTGAAATTTTATTTTGTTTAAAGAATCAAAAATATATATATGTATTTGTGTTATTTTCTTACTTATTTGAGGTTGGTATTTATTTTTAAAGTATGAATTTATTTATGATTTTCGAAGTAATCGGATTTAACTAGTGCATTTTCAGTATTTCAAATATATTTGATTTGAGTTTTATAACTTAGGATTTCTTGGTTACTTAAATTTATATTTAATTAGTACCACTAAGTCTTCCACTCATCACGTTGATTTTTATCACGCGCAGGTTGTGAGCTGTGGGTGCTACGCGAAGACCCAGGAGACAGCATTACAGTAGGAGTGTAGCTTTTTGATAGGATATATAAATATTAATGTAAATTATGGCATGTATAATATTTTTATAAGAAATATTGGAGTTGTAAATATTGAGAATGTAAATAATGATATTTGTGGATATTTAAGTAATATTATTTGATTATATATTTGGAGAATGAATGGTGAAATATATATTGTTTTGGAATGAATGGTGAGTTGTTATGTTAGAACTTAATTGAATTAATATAACCGATAAAAGTGCTACATGATCTTTGAAATAATTTGGAGTTGGGGTTTGGAGGATATATTGAAAGTGTGTACATTTCTTTGTGTGGTAAGTTAATTTTTAGAAGAAACTCTTGTGAAATTTTCGTAAGAATTTCCTTAAACCTTAAACTTTAATTTAAATACCCTTTTAAAATTTTAAATTACTTGTCTCCTTATGAAAATCTAACCACTTCTAATATATGATTTAGAGTTAGTGAGTGACGTAAGACGGTGCTCCGACACCGAATGTGGCATCCGCTGACTGGTCTTCTGGGATTAGACGGTGGGTGTTACATCTTTCCCACGGTGCCCAAGAGGAGGCTCACAATTGATAGAGTATCAGACTTAAACCATCAATAATAAGCGCGCTTTACTTAGTGGCAATTAGGGCCACTTTTTGATTCCGTAATTTTTTAGCAAGTCCGATATGATTAGCTTTAAAATTTTCCCTTGTTGGAAATAAATATGTACCTTATTTTGTATTATTATCCAAATAACAAAATAATCCAACAAAACCACCATAATAGTGATAACAATAACCTTGAAAGAGATTCAACAAAATTCAAAATGTATAAAAACAAATAGCTTGAAGAACATAAATCCAAATCTATTCAAAATATACACATCTAAGAATTATTTAAGAAAAACAAAATAAGGGAAACAAAACAAGGGATACAAAATAAAGTAAAAGAAAAATAGGGACAAAAATGAAAGGGATGACCACTAGTGAAAATACTCACATAGTGGCCCCCTAAAAGAGAAACTGAGGGGTAGAAATAATAGAACATAAAAAGAATACAAGGGACTTGACATGTATCAATTCCATTTCTCCATATACTTTTCAGATCCATTTAGATAAGATCTACTTACCTATTTCTAGTATATGCGTTCGCCCCATACACCAAACAAACAACTAATTGCCACCTAAAAAAATTGTTATTTGGTGCTATTTTATCTTTTTTTTTCTTAGTAAATTGACACACATCCTCATTTAAACTTAAAAATTTTATTAGATTAGTTTGGTGTATGAATAGGAACATATACTAGGGATAGGTAAGACCTTTTCTCCCATTTCTTAACGAGCTTCACCACTAACTGCTCTTCTGAAATCACCCCATGAAGTGAAACATTTCAAGATCTAAAGTTCATCAAAGAAGTCATCATGATCTTCATTTCTATCATGAAACACGGTGGTGTAAAACGCATTTTCGTGATTGATCATCTCATCAAGAGATAAATGACAATCTTCATCCTCATCAGCCTAAATGGAAAAAAAAAAAAAAGATAAACGAAAAAGAGAAAGACAATAAAAGCATAAACAATTCATTATGGTAATTATTTTTATCCAAAAATTACATAAATTTTAATTTTTTTATTTGTATTAGTAGATATTAATCAAGGGATCAAGTTAGATTTTTCACACTTTTATTATTTGTATTATATATATTTGAACAACATAGTATTCTTATGCTTATTTTCATATTATTTTTTTATATTAGATTTTTATTTTTTGTTCATTTTTTTGTTTTAATCTTCAAACATAGTGTCTTTCAATCTTTGTTTTTGTTTTTTGGTTTGAGATCTTTATTAAACTATCAAATTGAACTAAATCAAATCAGATCAAACGGCATTATCAATTTGGTACAATTGAGAACATTCCATAATTTAGTTTAGTTTGAAAACTTTTTTATAAATTGTTATGATAGTTTAATTTGTTTAAAGCTTTAAACGAAATCATAGACACCCCTATGTATTGTGCTAGATATGTTCATATGATCCAATGACGGAATCTCATAATATATATACATTCACAGTAACATACCTCTTGGATTAGGTAACTTGCATAATATGTTGCATAAGATAATTCTCCAGGCTTAAGGTAATGAAGGAAAGGTATTAGTTCATCCACATCCAAAAATCTGAAAAAAAATATTAATTGTTAATAAAAAAACTTTATATATATATATATATATATATATATATATTGGAAAATGGTTAATGCATACAGATCCTCGTTTGTGTCAAGCTTCTCAAACTTTTGTCTTGCGGTTGGAAGATTAGCTACATCTGTTTCAAATCCTGCATAAGCCTTATAGATATTATAAACATACATTTTGAATTCTTCAAAGCTGATTTTCCCATCCTGATCATCATCCATCCACCTGCAAATTAATTATCAGGAACAATCTTCTGGAGTGGAATCTAACTAATGTTATTCTGAGGATAATGTTACCTTATTTTCTCTCTCGATAACCATTTTTGGATTTGTTTATTGCTACTATCTTCTGGATGCAAGAAACTGCATCAACATTTGACTGTTAGAATTCATTTTAGTATTAAGATATAGTTATAGGAAAGATATTAATTATTTACTTGTTCAATTCATCAAGGTTAAGGAAGCTATCTCCATCAACATCTGCATTTATAAATTGTTCCATCCACCATCCAGCTTCACCATGTGCCATGTCTTTTCTTTCTGTTTCACAATCAAATTTTTTTTTTCAAAAATTAATATTAGTTTCCCTCTAAGAAAATTCTGATTCTGCTCTTTTCTATTATCTTCTTTCTTCATTTTTCTTTACAGAAATTAAGATTTTTAAATATTCTTTTAAGGAAAAATAAATAAAAATGTCAAGAAATACTAACCAATTGTTTTTTTTTTAAAAAAAAGCTTTTTTTATCTAAAGCCTATTTTGTAAAAAAGAAAAAAAAAACTCTAAAATAGAAAATTTGAATGGTTATCCCTAAAATTTTATAAAAATGTATTACCTATTTCTTCCTTGGAAAATTGAGGGAAATATTCAGCGAAACTAATTTCTTCATCTCCATTTTTATCATGCAAATCCATTTCTTTTTGTGTCCTATACATTAAACGTGCAATAGCTTGTTCTCGATTCCATGTTTGTAGCTCTTCAAAATTGATTCGTCCATCCTTCGGTGCCTTGTCTATTAATTGGAACAATGTACTTAACCTCAAGGTAATGTTTAGCTTTCCATCATCACAAATGTACTCATCATCTGCATAATCATCGGCCTCAAAATTATTAGAATTCTTTTTCGAATTGTAGAAATTACTCTCATTGGGAAGATCTTTTTCCTCTGCCAATCTTTCCATTTTCACTACTAATGGGTCAAAATTTGGGATTAGAAATGTGTATCCTATGCGGCGATTTTGGCCGAGGTGAATGTTATGGCAATGCTTGTTGATCATCAGCAAGCAAACCATTAAGAACACAAAGGCGGTGGCAAGAAAGGCATAAACCACCGCCCTTGTCATATTTTTTGTTTTTAGAATTGAAGGAGAACTTTAGCCAATAAAGAGAAATTTAGTAGAGAAATAAGGCCAAAGGATGAAAATATAAGGATTATATGTGTTCTTTCTCATTCTTTTTACACTTCTTTTTCTATCGCCTTGTGGTGGGAAAAACATTGACGGTTGGAAATGTAAGGCAGATACAGTTAATATAACTTAATTGGTGTACGTTATGCACTACAAATTTCTTTATCTTTTTTATAGTTATTTGTTATTATTGTTGTTGTTTGAATAAAGCTTTGACCAAATATTTTGCGTGTCAAACTAAATGATTCCAAAAGAGACATACTAATTTAGATTTAGCTAGTTACAGTGAAATTGTTAATTTTATAATAATTTTCCTCATATCAGACCACATAATATTTGGACCTTATATTGCCTAAAATTGAAATTTTAGGATATTTGGATTACACCTGTATGAATTCCTCAAACACATTTAAGACTTAACATTTATTGTTGGATGGCCATTCAGATTTTCCAACCAAATATAGTCTATGTTTTTTTTTTTTCTAAACTACAGACCTTTGCGACTTATTGCAATATCACCCTAAACCGAACTTTATCCCTCGATGCATAAATACTGTGACTTAAATATATTATCACCCTAATCGAAAATTTTCACAAGATTTATAATAATATACTAATAAAATGGGCTCCACGTAACCATGGTCAGCTTAACCCAAGGCCCCCCTTCCCCCCAAAAGTCCACCAAAATGCACCTTTTAGTTATACCTGAGATAGAAAAGCCCAAGCTTCTAAATCCTTGATTCCCTCTCCCTCGCTCCTTCCACCCTTGACAAACCTTATGATTCACCTTCTCTCGAAGCTTCTGTACACAACTGAATCATGAATTATAAATGTTATGAAATTGGGTTAACCCAATTTATCGATAACAAAAGGCTAACAAGACCTAAAAGGACAGAATAAAAGAAAACCTCAATCTTCCTTTCTTCTGACCCGAGCCATTAGTTCTAGAAACCATTGAGCCAAACAGCGCTTGGGTATTGGGGTTAGGGTTTTGTGCCTCTTTATATTGGCTTTGTTTTTGCCACTTGGAATCATTTACAAGAGTCGGCTGCTTAACTAGGTGGTGACTTTGTAGCCAGAGATACCCAGTGGAGGCCGGCGAAGACAGTGGAAGAAGCAGGCCGTGGTTGAGGCAGAGATGTAGGCAATCTAGCTTAGCGTTTTGGCACGGGTACGGACGACAAGGGAGAGGTCCATAACGGCAACCTCGCTTGTCATTTTGGCCTTCCTCCATTTATCTCTCATGGAGAGTCTTAAAGGGAGAAAGTTGGGTGTAGTTATGTCACGGTCCCGTATCACGCACCAAGCTCGGGCCGTGCGGCACTTGTTTGGAACTCCCTCAGACAAGCCAGCCAATGATATCAATTAGTTATCTGCAAGCCAAGAACAGGCATCAGGACAACATAATATCGATGTGGAATCTTATATATTTGAATATAAGCACAATCCAAGCATCATCGAAGAACAAATAGCGCACATAACACAACATTGCACACAGGGGTAAAATGGTCATTCTTATTTATATATCAAATATTACATCGAGGCAACAAAAATTACAATTAGGCAACCAATGGCACCTTCCATAGGCGTAGGGGCGCCTATGAAGGGCCGGGACAAGGACTCTAGCATCCAAGTGATTTTGACCACTAGTCACTCCCCTACAGTTGCCGATTTTGCCAATCATGAACAGCAAAAGAATTGATATGGATAAGTCTGAGTTTTCCAATACCCGCATAAATACTCTATAAAAGAAAGGAAAAATTATAATCGTAATCTTATATTTTGCTAAAAAAAATTACTTTGCCTTTATTTTTTTTCAAAATATATTACTATATTTTTGTATTTTGAGACCGTTATAATAGATTGTCTTTCCATCTAATATTTACAGTTTTAGACGTTAAATCCATGTGAAATGACACAAGTGACCTTAATTCCACTGCCCTGAATCTCTAACTTTTCTCCTCTTTCAAAACTCGCTCAAACCCTAATCTCTAGATCCATTTTCAAGATTATCGATTTCAAACATTTTGCTCCAGTCTCTCAAACTATCTCTTTATATTTCTTTTCCTATTTTAATCTAAACCTATCACTTAAACAACCACCATTAATCAACAATCACTAATGCAATCGAATAACATCAAAACTGAAATCATTAAATTACAAGCGATTTTAATTTTCTTGGAAGCATTCCATGAAGATTTCTTCTTCTTCATCTAGATTTGGATTGACAAAACTTAAATCCAGTGAGTGCGAAAAACTCAGTTCCTTTGCTGTCCTCGCCAGTGCTTCCATGGAGTCTTCATGAATTTTTTCTACTTTTATGAATTTTTATCTTTTTCGTTTTTTATCAATCTGATGCTTTGTTGTTGTTTTTTGCTTTTTTGATATTTTTTCAATTCTGAAATTGGTGCTTGTGCATAGTTGTTGCTTCTATATTTGCCTTAGGAAGGTATATGACACCATGTTTTTTTATCTGCTTTTGTAATTAATTGAAGAATTGTAATTAACCGAAGAACGATATGATGACATTTGGGAACAAGCAGGTGAGGATGATGAATATGAAAAGGAAGAGGGTATTTCGGGCAAAGAATCTCCTTCTCTTTGTTTAGACTGTTAAGTTTTCCTTTGACTTGTATTATAAAATTGCAAATATTTGACGGAAGGATAATCTAGTATAACGGCTCAAATGTAAGGGCACGTATAGTAATTTATTTTTAAAAATATAAAAGTATAAGTAGATTTTTTTCTTTTTTTTTAAAACAGAAGAGTACGGCTATAATTTTCCCTAAAAGAAATGTTAGCAATTGGATCTCCAAAATCACCTTGCCTCCAAACCCTTCTAGCCGTTGCACAATTTAGCAAAGCATGATTAGTGTCCTCATCCTCCTCTCCTCACCAAAAAGGCACTTAGCCAAAATATTGATGTCTTTACTTCTCAATTTCACTCTTGTAGGCAACATATCCCGTAAGCATCTCCACATAAACTCCCTCACCTTAGGTGGCACCCCAAAGCACCTATAATTTAATTGATGACCCGCTTGCTTTCTTTCTATATCAACCACAGATAAAATATTACATAGATATTAGTAGTAATCTCGGGTATTATATAGATTTATGCATATAAATTATTTAATATAAGTTACAATTATACCGTTTTTATATTTAAAAATTTTTTATTGATTATTGATTATTACATTTATATATAAGTTAGAGTATTAAAAAGGAAATGTAAAATTTGAAAAAAAAAGATTAAATTAAAAGAGTAAGAAAAATGAAGTAAAAGAGATTGAGAATATATATGTGTGTGAAAGTTTTTAGACATTTTCTTTTTGTTCAGCATTTCATTTTTCTTCTTTTAAGAAATTTTTAGTTTTTTCATTATTTTTTCATATTTTAATTAGTCAACATAATTATTTTTTTCAATTTAATATATAACAATGATAATTGGTAACTTTTAAAACTTAATCTAATTCAACTAAAACCTCATTTTTTAATCTAAAGGGATATACACTGTTAAAAACAGTTACTATTTGCTCAAGTCCACTCACTATTCAAAATAATCAGGATATTTGGCGGCAATTATGGAAAGTGGATGTTCCAAAAGAAATCTCTAATTTTATCTGGCATGCCATGTCAAATGTATTTTTGATTCGTTCAAATTTGATTGCTCGCTATATGGAGATTGATGTCATTTGCCCCACCTATGGTTGTGAGGAAGAATTTGTTTTTCATTCTTTATATAACTGTGATTTTGCTCGATCAGTATGGAGGAGGAGTTGTACTGGATGGTGGGTTGTAATGGAAAATGTGGCTAATTGGTTCTTAATGGTATTTCAAAGCTCTTTCACATAGCTTGGGAACTACGGTGGCAGCGGAACCAAAGGATTTGCAATCAAAATTCACCGAGTGAGGTAGTGGTTTTAAGAATGGCAATGCAATTTAGAAATGAGTGGATACAAACTTAGGCTAGTCGGGTTTTGCAGTTGCATGGTCACCTTCGTCAACCTGTTGTGTTGAAATGGTTCCCTTCTATTGCTAATAGACTCAAGTTAAATGTTGATGCAGCTTTACTGTTAGAGTTGAGGTCTGCTGGATGTAGTTGGATCTTAAGAGATCATGTAGGTGCTTGCGTAGGAGGGGGATGATGGCCCTTGGTTCTGTGGCTAATTCATTGATGGCAGAAATTTTGGGTTTTAGAGAATCGTTGAGTTGGTCAAAATGGAAGGGTTGGTTAGTGGGAATTTTTTTTGTATATTTTTTACACATATACCTTTAATTCATCTAAGAACATATTGGACAAGATCTTCGCGATTCGAGTCAAATGCATTTTCCTGCATATTTTCCTATAATATGTTTGTAACGTTAATATTGCACTTCTTTTCAAAAAAAAAATATGTTAATATTACACTAAATTGTGGCTGCTGGCTCAGATCCTTTTGATGTAAATGCAGTAAAGTAAGTAAAATTATTCAATTTTTTTTAGTTGGTTTTGGAGGATTTTGAAGAACTCACATTTACATGTGATTCCATGATTTTTGAAGGATTTGGAGGATTTTTAAACTGCTTTCAAATTTTAGATAATGTAGCAAACAAGTGTTTGTGCCAAAACCCAACACCAATTCACCGATTAATCGAAGATAATATAGTAATTGGGTGATAGGGTGTGGTATGGTGATGATCGAAGAAATTGAATTTGCTAAATTAGTAATTAAGTAATAAATTATTTTTATTTTAATTAAATAATAAATTATCAGTAATTTGAGTTTAAATTTTAATTTAATTGCATTTTTTGGATAACAATCTACATCAATGAATGGTGTTGCATGCAGTATAAAGAAGCAGAAAATGATGTCATCAGATATCTATTTCTATTATCAATTATTATTCATACTTGATAGTTAAATAATAAAATTTATTGGCCGAATGCATAGAATCCCCTTTAATCATTTGTCACCCTTAAATTTATGAAGCACGTAATGTGCATCTGAATTTTTAAATTTTATAATTATTATTTCCCTTATTTACAATTAAGAAACTATTTATTATACGCGCACTGACGTGTAAAAAAAATAAAAAAAATGAATTAAATTTGGTTTATTAAAAATCTAGAACTCCTCTGCTCCATTCACCATCATATCTCTATGGCTAACAACTCAAAAGTGCAGCGATAAAGGAAAAATCAATGCACACATCTAATATAGAACATTTAAGTGACTATTTCTAAACTTATTTAAACTTAAACCAAATCAAGCAACGTAATTTAAACTTTTCTCAATCTCTGCTTTTGATGAAATTGAAAAGTAGAGATTTTCCAAACAGAACCCCGAACCAATTTTAAGATTTTAGATTATTACTAGTTCCAAATTCAAACTCACCAAACACAGAAGAAATATTGAACTATAGATTCTATAGAAACACAAATAATATCTTATAAATCCCAAAATACTGCAAATAAAAAAAATTCTTAAAACTACCGTTAAAATTTCACAAGAAGAAGAGTACTAATATCAAAATCATAACGACAGCAAAATCTTTTCTTCTTAGAAGAGGATTCTCTCAAACCTTCAAAAACCCTCTATTTACTGGCATGAGCTTTGTCTTCGACCAAATTGTTGCCAAATGGATTTTTTTCTCAGCAGAGGACTCTCTCAAATCTTCGAAAACTCTTTATTTACCAGAATGAGCTTTGTCTTTAATCAAATCAATGCTAGATGGAGAGATTTGTGCATGCAATATAGAAAAACTGATGATATTAAAATTGTTTTTAGAAATTTTAAGAATCCAAAATCAAAATTTCAAAAATTTTCTTGTAAAGAAATTGAGAAGAAGGAGAGAAATTGAAAAGAAGAAGATGAAATACAATTAAACGAATATCTGTTGAAAGATAAAAAAGGAGAGGAATAGAGAGAGAAAAATAAAGAGAGAGATTGAAATAGGAACGTTTTGGAATAGAGAGAAAAACGAACTCATTTTTGCCATGCTGGACTTTTAATCAAGCCATCATACTCCATTACATATTTGTTTCACGCCCTGCCTTTACAACTTGGCAAGGGGCATAATGGTTACAAAATTTAGAAGTTCTAATGCACATTAGGGATGACAAATCTTTAAAGTGAAAAAGCTCTTCGGCCTAAATTTATTTGCATTTTTTATGAATTTATATCTAATTCAAACTCTAACATATTTATAATATTTTTCTACCATTTAATTAGATCTTAAATATATTTTTAAAATTTTATTTATAATTATTTTAACTGACTATTGAGTTTGAAAATTTTAAATTATTTTATTTTATTTAATTAATATTTTTAAGTTAATTACGTTTAGATATTATAATTAATCGTACACGAAGTGTGGATCAATGACGTCTGTGTGTGTATATATATATATATATATTGTAAACATTAATAAGTGCAATAAATTTATTATAGAATTATTAATTTTTAGAGAAAAAGAAACTAAAAGAGCTAGAATAATGCTCAATTTAATTCCTAAACTTATTTAGCAGAATCAAAAAGGTCAGATTTAACTTTTTGGGTTAATTTAGCCCTTGAATTTATATAAAATGATTAAAATAATCTAATTTCATTTTTTAAGCCAATTAAACCCTTGAACATGTTTTTTTTAATAAATTAATAATTGATTTAATTTAATATAATTGACTTTTCATCTCTTTGTCCTGCACTAAAAATGTTCAGATCAAATTTTTTCAACATTTATAAATATAAATTTAAAATCCATAAAAACATCATTTTTTATAACATAATAAAGTTATTAACATGCATTATAGCTTCAATTTATTCAATATGAAAATAATTTCAAAAGCAATAACCCAGTAATAGAGGTTAATTTTAAAATATTTAAATTAATACATATTTATAAATTCAAAATCATCGATCAAGGTAAAGAGCTTCATATATCATTGTTAAACTCTAAGAATTTTGAAAGAGATTGATTGTGATTAACTCGATTTTAGGGTATATTTAGCGTATATATAGTGGAGTCCGAATAGTCCATATCAAATAAGAATTCCGAATCCTGATTAACTTCCTATTTAGAGTTATTTTAGGAGTCTATTTATTTAATTAGAATAATTTATTATTATATGTTAACAGTAATCCCCCATCAGTTGTTTAGTCATTTATGTTCAAATGTAATATTCGTAGAGCATTTTTTATTTATAACTTATTGTAAAAATTCTGTAACTGTTAATATAAAGAATTTGAGCTTAATGAAGAGAGAGTTTCTAATTTGTAGTCTTCTTTATTTACTTAGCTTTTTTATTTGTTCTTTTATTGTCCGAACATATCATTATTTAAAATGTTGGGCAATCTAAGTATGTTTAGCAAATAATGTCTTCACAAATTAATGATTTGTTCAGACTGGCGATTTTATCTATAATACATGCCTAGGGTGTTTTCGCTTCAATGGATAATGATGACTTATTAATCGTACCAGTTAAGTTAAATGGTAAAAGTTGTGTACCTCAACTTGTATATTCAAAAGATTAGGTTGGGTTGTTCAGATTACCTCTGGCAAACTGTCCTATTGGACTGAGAAAACTGGGCCTGCTTAGGCCTTTGGAGAACTATCCCATTGGAAGGAGAAAACTGGACCACTTAGGCCTCTAGCCAATGTGGGGCCAACGTGTCCCATTGGACGGAGAAAATTAGGTCGCTTAGGCCTTTATCGAACGTGTCTCATTTGATAGAGAAAACTGGACCGCTTAGGCCTCTGGCGAACGTGTCCCATTAGACGGAGAAAACTGGGTTGCTTAGGCCTCTGGCGAACGTGTCCCATTGGACGGAGGACTATGGGCCGCTTAGGTTTTTGGCGAAATATCTGAACGGATGGACTGTCTATGGGCCACTTAGGCCTTTGGTGAACTGTCCGAACGGATGGACTGTTTATAGGCCGCTTAGGCCTCTGGAGGTATGTCCGAGCGAATGGACTGTCTATGGGCCGCTTAGGCCTCTGGAGATATGTCCAAGCAGATGGACTGTCTATGGGCCGCTTAGGCCTCTGGAGAAATGTCCGAGCGGATGGACTGTCTATGGGCCGCTTAGGCCTCTGGAGTTATGTCCAAGCGGATGGACTGTCTATGGGCCGCTTAGGCCTTTGGAGTTATGTCCAAGCGGATGGACTGTCTGTGGGTCGCTTAGACCTCTAGAGATATGTCCGAGCGGATGCACTGTTTGTGGGTTGCTTAGGCCTCTGGAGAAATGTCCGAACGGGAGAAATGTCCGAGTGGATGGACTGTTTGTGGGCCGCTTAGGCCTCTGGAGATATGTTCGAGTGGATGGACTGTCTATGGGCCGCTTAGGCCTCTAAAGAAATGTCCGAGCAGATGGACTGTCTATGGGCCTAAGGCCTTTGGAGATATGTCTGAGTAGATGGACTATCTATGGGCCGCTTAGGCCTCTAGAGAAATGTCCCAGCGGATGGACTGTCTATGGGCCGCTTAGGCCTCTAGAGATATGTTCGAGTAGATGGACTGTCTATGGGCCGCTTAGGCCTCTGGAGATATGTCCGAGCGGATGGACTGTCTATGGGCCGCTTAGGCCTCTGGAGATATGTCCGAGCGGATGGACTGTCTGTGGGCCGCTTAGACCTTTGGAGATATGTCCGAGCGGATGGACTGTCTGTGGGCCGCTTAGGCCTCTAGAGAAATCTCTGAGCAAGAGAAATGTCCGAGCAGATGGACTGTCTGTGGGTCGCTTAGGCGTCTAGAGAAATGTCCGAGCGGGAGAAATGTCGGAGCAGATGGACTGTCTATGGGCCGCTTAGGCCTCTGGAGAAATATCCGAGCAGATGGACTGTTTGTGGGCCGCTTAGGTCTTTGGAGATATGTCCGAGCGGATGGACTGTTTATGGGCCTAAGGCCTTTGGAGATATGTCCGAGCAGATGGACTGTCTATAGGCCGCTTAGGCCTCTAGAGAAATGTCTCAGCGGATGGACTGTCTGTGGGCCACTTGGGCCTCTAGTGATATGTCTCAGTGGATGGACTGTCTATGGGCCGCTTAGGCCTCTAGTGATCTGTCTGAGCGGATGGACTGTCTGTGGGCCGCTTAGGCCTCTGGAGATATGTTTGAGCGGATGGACTGTATGTGGGCCGCTTAGGCCTCTGGAGATATGTCCGAGCGGATGGATTGTATGTGGGTCGCTTAGGCCTGTGGAGATATGTTCGAGCGGATGGAATGTCTATGGGCCGCTTAGGCCTCTAGAGAAATGTCCGAGCGGATGGACTGACTGTGGGCCGCTTAGGCCTCTAGTTATATGTCCGAGCGGATGGACTGTCTGTGGGCCGATTAGGCCTCTAGAGATATGTTCGCTTAAACTCTAAGAATTTTGAAAGAAATTGATTATGATTAACCCAATTTTATGATATATTTAGCGTATATATAGTAGAGTCTGAATAGTCCGTATCAAATAAGGATTCCGAATCTTGATTAACTTCCTATTTAGATTTATTTTAGGAATCTATTTATTTAATTAGAATAATTTATTATTATATGTTAACAATCATTTTTCTATATTTTATAATTAATTAATTTTTTAATAAAATAATTAGCTCGATCCTAACTACAATTTTAATAAATGTCTATATAATGATTTTTACATTGTAAGTACAATGAAAAATTAGAGGTTAAATTAACTCAACATGTCAAATATAATTTTTTTTAATCATGTTAAATAAGTTCATGGTTGAATTGGTTTAAAAAGTGAAATTGGATCTTTTTAATCATTTTATACAAGTTTAAGGGCTAAATTGGCCCAGAAGATTAAATTTGACTCTTTTGATCTTGCTAAATAAGTTCATTGACCAAATTAAACTTTATTCCAAAAGAGTTTTATCATTAATATGATATATTAATTGTTGGGATTAAGAAATAATTCAATAAATATATTATACTAGTTTGTTAATAAACGACTAACATACAAAAACATTAAGCAAAACATAAAAGAAATAATATAATCTAAAATAGAAAATAGTTTATTAAGAAAATGAAGAGTTTTGAAATAATTTTTTAAGTTTAACATATTAAAGGATATTAATTATTGAAAAAAAATATAAAATGAAGTGTTATGTATATATATATATATATAAGCTGAAATGAGGAGTAACGTCAAGATTATTTGTTTGTTAACTAATATATTTTTCTTTTTTTAATGTATTTTTAATTTTTTTTTCTTATTTTTCTATATTCTGATAGGAAACTTTCTAAATTTAAAAATTAATAGTAAAAAGTTTTGAAGTATTATATTCATATTAGAATTTTATTTAAAAATTGAATTTAATAAATTTAAGTTTAATCTACTTGCTTTTAAGCTTTAATGGGTTAATTATAAATTTAGTGTCTCAACTTTCAAAAATTTTCTATTCTAGTGTTTCAAACGGAAAATATTTACAATCGAGTGTTTAAACCCCAGAAAATTTTTCAATCAAGTATTTTCGGCTTACTTGGCAAGCCGAAAATACAAATAGGTCAGAAATATTATGTCACGATGGATTTTTTTGCTGACATGGATATGAGTGCTGACGTGGATATTATACCACCACCACTTCTAGTTCTCTTTCTGGAACAACTCTCCAGATTACCTTAATCTCCATTCACAAAAATAATAAATTGCAATACCCATTCAATTTCAAATCAATATCAACATTTACGTTTGAAAACTCAAGAAAAAAGTCTATTGATTAGAAACAAAAATCAATTCAAAAGCATATGAAACTCAAAAAGCAAACATAAACTGAAAACCAAAAAGAAGAAATTACAAAGCCAGAGACAAGGGGAAAAAAAATCAAAACCCAAAGGGTCATTAGAGCATATGAAACTCAAAAAGCTGTTTATTCAGTAGCTGGAAAAGAAATAGCAGAAAAAGTTGAAAGCAAACTTTGAATCTAAACAATAGGTAACAAAAGCGCCATATTGAAGTACGAAATGAACTACAAGCTATTAACTTTATTTTTGCAAAAACCTTCTCAGCAACCAAACGAAAATAAAGCAGAGATTGAAAATTGAAGAGAGAGAGAGAGATAGAGAACTTGCCTATGCGAGAAAGAGAGAAGGTGATAGTTTTTGGACGGGACAATGATTTTAGGAACAAATAACAATGGTGTTCCAGTATTAAGAACGCTTCGATGCAAATTTTTCAAACTTCATACAACTGCCCCTTTTGATTCTAGTAATTCCGCTGCTTTTCATGTTTATTTTGGTCCCGATTTCTAGGATTTAATAATAAAGTTTATAGTGATATCGTTGGCGGCATTATTTCAATGGTTGTGGATTTGAAGGAGGCACTTGGAGCAAAATCGTTTAAAGCTGGAAACTAAAATTTGTAGGTTTAGGGTTTTAAGGAATTTTGGGAAGGAGGAGACTAAAGAGTTGAAGATGGCTAATCTGATGTTCATCGATGAAGAGATGGCGTGCTGAGAAGAGCTCCAATTCGGAAAGAGGACTGCTGAGTTGTTCGATACAAATAACTAATAATGGTTGACAACTCAGCATTCATATCCACATGGGCAAAAAAATCCATCATGGCACAATATTTCTGTACTATTTATATTTCCAGCTTGCCACGTAAATAGAAAACACTTGATTGAGAATTTTTTCGAAATTTAAACACTCAATTGCAAATGTTTAATAATCGAGATATTAAAATAGAAAATTTTCGAAAATTGATACACTAAATTTATAATTAACCCAACTTCAATTATATCTACCAAAAACTATCTAGCTATATAGATTTCTTTAGTTAAATAATTTTCATCTATTTAAGATCTTCACTCTGTTTCATTTATTTTCACGGTATTCTGAACAATTTAAAAGAGAATTGGTATTCTTCCTGCTAGAAGTTAAAAATTCTCCAAAATACATAAGTTTCTTTTTTTATCCACAAATATTATAAGACTTAATTTCAATTATTTTTATTCACAAATATTTTTTTAAAAAATAATAGCATATTCTAATAATAAAATTAATTTAAAAATTATATAAACACTTGCCTAAATTATTTTAAATGAAACATGAATTAAAATGTATTGTTCATATACTACGAAGAGACCGTCACAACTCTAGTGAGAAGGCGGTTATGAAACTGTTCTAGATAGTCTTGGATGGTCTATAAAGAGGCATCAAATTTGGAAAAATATAAGTGAACTTTCTCATGTAAGTACCAAGTTTTTGGATTAACCATAAGTTTTTTTCAATCTAATCCGATCATGACTAAATAACCAAATTAATATTTAAAATTAACTGATCTAAATTAAAATTAATTTATTAATAATTGAATCAAATCAAATTATTTATTTCGGTGTGGATTTTTGGTTAAATTTGTGAATTGCTCGGCCTGTGCAACAGACTATATACATCAATATACGTGGAGTACATAGTATGAACAGCTGACTTTACCAGGTCGTTATGATGATTGGCGACCCGTTCATGGAAGTCTATAAAATGCTTGAAATTCCCCAAACACCCTCCTATTAATTTCAAATCCCCATCTCTAGTTTCGTTTTTCTGTGACGTTCAGATAGAATGGGAAACGCCAAAATGGCGATTTAGCAAAAATCCGTGGTAATTCTCAGCGAAATTTGATGGCGAAATCCGAGAATCCAAAATCCAAAATCGCGCCTTACGCAAATTCCTCTGCCAAAGTCCATCCGTCTAACGACCCTGAAGATCCGAATTCTTACTCCCTCGAGAAGTTTAGGCTCTACGAAACTAGACAGGTGAGGCAATCGGATTCTCGTTTGCTTTCTGTGTTAATTGACCTGTTTTGAATTGTGATTGCCATGTCTGAAATTGAAAGAAACCGAAAACCGTAAAGAAAATAGTGTACTGTTCAAAGCTTCTCTTTCATATATTTTTATTCTAGATTGTTAAGCAGTTGATTAACTGAAAGCAGAAGGTGAAAAAGACTGTTGAGTTGTGTTTTTAAGGTATTTCATTATTGTGCAAATGAGGGAAATATATAGATTGACGGGAAAAGAATGGTTGAAGGTTAAAAAGAAAAGAATCTAATGATTAGTGAAGTTTCTTGATTCTGTTTGGGTTTAATGCAATTATAGATGGTATACTGTTTGATAAAACTGAAATTTTAAGCAGCTGAAATTATTAGAACTGAGTTATTTTTGTAATCAAGCTATCAAAGATTAAGGGCTGAAATGCAAATGAACTAGTAAGTGGTGAAATTTTCAAAACTGATGAATGAATTATGAATAATTATCTTGTCTGATAGATAAGATTACTGAATTTGAAAAACAAAAATTATGAATTGGTTAAGGTCGGGAGAAGGTACTTCTGGTGTGAATAATCCTTCATCCAATCCATTGTGGAAACTTCCTGCATGGATCAATATCCAGCGTAAGCCTGGAGTAGCTACAACTTAATAATAATAATAATAATGGCGGCGATGGAACTATGGTAGTCCTATTGATGGTGCTGCTATGGGCATTGGTTATGGGTTGTGTTGGTAGTGGATGATGGTTTGGGTGATTTCAACAGTGGTAGTTAATGAGCATATTTATTTAGTGGTTGCTTAGGAAACAAAATGGATTTGGCCTAAATCATAACGTTGAAAATGTTTTCTTTACATATCAAATAATTGTTTTTAACCATGCTTGAAAAAAATTGAGGGTTGAAATTTCTAATTTCTTGTGGGTTATCAAACATCACCATAGTTTGATCGATATTCAAATTTTACAGAGGCTGACACAATATAATGTTTTCACTTAACTTTTTAATCTATTTTGACCTTTAGGATAATGATTTTTGTGTAAATGGGGTTACGTTTTACATTTTTTTGTTATTAAATTTCATTGTTTGTTTGCTCGAGCAGAGATTTTATCTAATCGGTAGTGATCGGAACAAGAGATTCTTTCGGGTATTGAAGATTGACCGTTCCGAGCCTTCTGATCTCAATATCAGTGAAGACCCAGTGGTTTATTCACCACAAGAGATCAAGTCCTTGCTTCAGCGAATTGCTGAAGGCAATCGTGCCACTGGGGGACTAAACTTTGTTGCAAAGGTTTATGGGATTGCTGGTTAGTGTGTGTTATCTTGGTCATGTATTTTTCTGATATATTGTTTTCTTCATGTTAGCAATGCATGTTCTTTTGGTCCTTTCAGGTTGCATTAAATTTTTGGAATCATATTATTTGATTTTGGTTACAAAGCGTCGGCAAATAGGATGTATATGTGGTCATGCAATATACAGTATAGATGAAAGCCAACTGATTACAATTCCACATGCATCAATTCAATCTGATGTGGCACATTCTAAAACTGAGCTAAGGTACCTTTTCATCTACTGGCTTATATTAGTCTCTCAGTCTGTCTCTTCCCTCCAAACCCCAACCTCCTCCCCCCACCCCCTCCCCTCCCCCCCCCCGACATGGATGTGCTATTTAGACAGATATGTTGATACGATTTCATGGCTGATAACAACATCAAATTGCAATGGACAAGATATAATTTTGCAATTAGTTTGTACCTTTGATTTGACTTAAGCCATTATCAATATTATTTTTTTGTTTATGCTAATCAGTCTGCATGTTTTTCTGTTTGTGGCCTTTACAGCAAGATCCCTTAATTGCAGTTGCCTCTGATTTAGTTCACCAAAAGGATTCAACTTTTCTCATGGAATGGAAATGAATCCTTGTTAATGTTTTAGGAGGAAAAGCAATGCTAAAATATGGGACGGAAGCAATAAAAGTTGATAAGCAACTGATAATTTGAGGATATTGTGGCACATTATTCAATTTTTGTTAGTAGAAATTGTTGTCCTTGTTGACGCTGCTAAGTAGAGATATTACACATTACCACATGACCTAATTATTTGAGGTCTCAATGCTATTGTTACTTGGAGATGCTTGATCAACTTAGAAACATTAATCTGTCACTTGAAAAGGCATTTTCATTTTCCTCCATGAAGTTTTTCTTTTTTTGAACTTGCTATGAATCTTTTTTGCTTCCTGTTGAAAAGTGCCAAAGTTCTAGCATGCTCCTATTCTTATCATATGCATCAAAATTTCAGGTTTTGGTCAGCCAAAAGTGTTTATTTTTCATTTTGTGGTCCCCTTAGCATCTTGAATTTTCTTTATTCTCTTGCTGAAATTTTAGAGTCAAAGAACTGGGATGGGGGAAGATAGCATACATTTTAAAGCATTCATAGTTGTCAAAGAATGGTTCTCTTTTGTTCTTATCTGTCAAATAAGAATCCAATTGCAAGCTATGCCTAGTCATGATAACACATTGTCTGAGTGTTAACACTTCTTTTGTTCAAGTCATTGGAAATACCTAAAAGAATTCTACACCAAAACCTCATTTGTGTTGGAAGGTTAGCTGGGATATTTTGAAAACCTTAAGGCAGGCTGTTCAAGACTTCAGGCTCTTTTCTTTCTGGTCCTATTCTTGTCTTGCCCCAGATCCTCTTCCATATTCTGGTTGGTTGAGGAAACTTTGACGTATACATCACTATATTCTGGCATTGGCCTTAAAAAGATTACCTTGTTTGTGACAGAAATTGCCTAGTCATCTTAGCTGCAATTTCTATATCTTGAAATGAATTCCAATTAAAACCTCCTACCGGAGATATTTGCCTAAGGCAAAAATTTTCCATTTTAATAGCTGAATATTTGAATATGTGGAATGAGGTCTTTTGGCGTCAATTTGTTTGAGTAAATGGAGTGTCAAATTGGGTCTGAGGTATCAATGTTGGAAAACATTTTGATTCTTTATTTATTCATTTTCTTCTCTTCATTTATGAGTTCTGTATATTATTCACCTGTTATCCACCATAAACCAGGTTGTTGGTTGCTTAGTAGTTTTATTCTTTATTTTCTTAAGTGCAGGTATAAAAAGCTATTGTCCAGTGTGGATTTAACCAAAGATTTCTTCTTTAGTTATACATATCCTATAATGCAAAGCTTGCAAAAAAATGTCTCATCAGTTGGTAAAGATAAGATGCCATATGATAACATGTTCGTGTGGAATGGATTTCTAACAAAACCTATTCGGTCAGCATGTGGCAATACTATTTGGACTATAGCACTAGTCCATGGTCATTTTAAGCAGGTTTGCAAGTCTTCTGTTTATTTCTATATTATTTATTTGTCTTATAAATGATGATGTGATAATGTAAGTCTATTTGCTTGCAGAATACATTTGCAATGAAATAAATTCCCTAATTTGGCTAGCCACTAGAATTTCACTTTTCATTTTATTGAATCACCGAAAATTTTGCAGTTCTTCTAATGTGCTTATCAGTCTGACAATACTATGGCATATGAGTATGAATATTATGGGAGCATTTGAAGTTTTTTCGGATGTGCTTTATAAAAAATTGTAGCATAAATCCTAGAGTTTGTTACTTCAAAAAATAATAATATTGGCAGAGGAACAGGGGTAATAGCTGCGGTTTGGTAGGTATTCTTGTGTAATTGGAATTTGCAGGGGATACAGTGTTCTTTTTGTGAGACAATGATGGAAGTTTCCGAAATATTCTGTTTGATTGATATTTTGATGGAATGTTAGGACTGAAGATTAATTTCTTAAAAACGCAGTTTGACATATTAATTTTTCACAACAGGAATTCTGTATTGTGTATGATTCTAGGAATTTTTGATCTTTGAAGTGCGAACAATGAGTTTTTTTTCTTTTCAGTTACAAGTACTGGGTTACCCTTTTGAAACTAATTGATCATGCATGATTGCTTGATGTTGGTCCTTGCATTCACTTCGGTTGAGTAAAATGTGTGTTTAGCGGTTTGACCCATTCTGTTATATTTATTATGTCAGGTTAGGCTGTCAATCTTTGGGAGAGACTTCAGTGTTTCCTTGATTTCTAGACGCTCTCGGCATTTTGCTGGGACTCGGTATGTTCTGGTTTCAACTTAAGATTGTTTATGTGTGAATTTTATTCTGTTGTATCCTCCAGCATTAAAATTGATATTTGACAGAAATGGGTTTATTCATTAAGCTTTTTACTATTACTATAGATTGACTTAGCTATTAGATTATGTCTGACTTGCAACGTGAGTTTGGCAAGGGTGTCTATTTTTTCTTCTGTTTCATAATTACATTTCATTTTACAAGGGTTCTAGTATTCTGCTTTGAAAGCGACATTATTTGTTTGCAATTTATATCCAAATCCAAGTTCCTTCGCACGGTTGACACAAATTTATCTTTAATGGTCAGTTTGAAGAATGGACTAAAGTTATTGATTAGTGATCCTTGATGAAATTAACCTGTCGTTATCATTATTTAGACTTTTTAGTTTTTGTTGCCATTGCAGATTTTTAATAGAAATAACAAAATAATTGTTCTTTTCTAAAAAGCAAATAGGGTAAAGTTTGCATTTATATTAGGTAGAAGTTTTCTAATGGTGGCTTGTTAATGGGCTGCAGTTACTTGAAGAGGGGAGTGAATGACTGGGGAAGGGTTGCAAATGAGGTTGAGACGGAACAAATTTTTCTTGATGAAGAAGCTGGATCATGCAAGGGGAAAATGAGTTCTGTTGTGCAGTTGCGTGGGTCAATTCCCCTTTTCTGGTCACAAGAAGCTTCAAGATTTAGTCCTAAACCTGATATAATCTGTAAGGACATTGGAATTTGATACATTTGAGGTTATTGAGTGTATATGCAACATATTGCATAGCTTTATAGAAAATAGATCTTCTAACTCTTATTTCTTCATTCTAAATCAGTGCAAAGGTATGATCCTACCTACCAGGCTACCAAATTGCATTTTGAGGACCTGGCAAAGAGATACGGCAACCCAATTATTGTGCTCAACTTAATTAAGGTTCTTTCCAAATTCATTTTTTACTATCCACCTATCTTCATGAATCTTGATAGTAATAAGATAAGGTTCCTCCAAATTCATTTTTTGATATCAACTTCTCGTATCTTTATAAATCTTGATGATAACAAGTTGGATTAGTCATCCGTTGTCTTGCACGTTGCTATAGAGTAATTCTTGTATTTTTCTGTATAAATTTATTAACCAAGGTATTTCGTGGATTTGCAATTTCAATTTTATGGTAGAAACATAAACCATCCAAGCTACTATGAAATGAATTTTGTTGCTCAATGCTTTGTAGAGCTCCCAAGTTGCAAGTTTGTGTATCATATTGTAATTAAATAGGCTAGTTAGAGACTTCCTTTGAATCATTACTGAACGCTTTGTGCATGAATGAGCTTTTTCTTGAATATTTGTTGTTCTTAAATGACAAGAATAGGAAAATTGACGTATGGGAAGAATTTAGGGCAAATTAACTTTCAACAATTTGGGCTAGAATAGAATGATTTTGGTTGGAACAAAATAACATATCAGTTTCAAAGAAACCCTTAAAATTAAAATTCTGAATTCATAGATAAAAAACTATCCGTAAAATTAATTTTTGCTGTCCTATTTATATTAGTTAGGACAAATCCTAATTTTATACTGAAAAGCATTCCTAATTAGCTAATACTCCTAGATTGAATAGTATTCCTATTTAGCTAAGTAGTCCTTAGACTAAATAGTATTCCTATTTAGCTAAATCCTAAATGAAGAAGGAAAACTGAAAATAATTTCCTGATTAATTAACATTCTTCAATTTAGTTAAGAATCCTAAATAAAGAAGGAAACTAAAAGAATATTTTTCTTGATTAATTAATGTTCTTAAATTTAATTAATCCTAAATAAAGAAGGAAACTAAAAGAAAACTTCTTAATTAGTCTTGGATGCTCTTGCATCATTCTCCTTGGGTTTGAAAAGAACTCGGCTTCGACGAGAAAAATTTGGAGATTTCAGCCATGAGAATAGGCTCAATTCGTGTAAACTTCTCCTTAGAATACCATGTGCTTAAGGCTTTTGCAAAAGTAACCAACATCACAAGCCATTCAAATAATCCATTTTTTTTCCAAGCAAGCAAAGCTGGCTCAACAAAAAGACTTTTCCGTGTTTGCACTAGCCTTCTTGCTTAAAGATGTGTTTCAACTCCATGGAGTACTTGCTTCAGACAATCTGCTTTTGACAGTTTTATGCTATCAACATCCACAAGCAAATACTTTTGTGAATAATGATGATCTTCCATTGTTTTCTCACTTTCAATATTCAAATCTTTTTGTTCTTCTATTTTAGGGATCAATATTCAAATCTTTTTGTTCTTCTATATTAGGGATAACAAGAACCTGCAGAATGTCAGTTTTTTCTCCTTGGGTAGAAACTAGGTCAATTTCTTGCTCTTCTTCATCATCATACTCATCATAGATTGGTTCTATAAGGTACTTGTTGCTGCCTTCACTGTTTTGATCATCAAAATATGAAACTTCTTTCTCCTATTCACTGTCCTTAGGGTCATCAACATCTACCAATGTTGTCATTCGCCAATCTAAATAACATGCTGCATCTAACTCTCCATGAAGATCAGCTACTTCAATCTTCATCCCTTCACCATTCAAATCAAGGGCATTTAGTGACAACGCTTCCAATCCACTTCGTGCCGCTCGATTTGTGGGTCCAACTTCATGAAAAGGGTTTACATCCTCGACTTCGTCAATCTCAATATCCTCTTGAACCTTGAATTGTTTGTGGTTGCCTTTTGGAATCTCCATTCAGGCTTCCACAGGTTCCGGAATCTCAATCATCTCTGTTTGTTGGGACCAATTACCTCTATTTCGATCTCTCCCTATGCCAAACATGGTTTAGGATCTTTTGTGCTCTGATACCACTTGACCAGGGGAAGAATTTAGGGCTAGAATAGGATGATTTTGGTGGAAACAAAATAACATATCGGTTTCAAAGAAACCCTTAGAATTAAAATTTTGAATTCATAGATAAAAAAACAATCCCTAAATCTAATTAACGCTGTCCTATTTATCTTAGTTAGGACAAATCCTAATTCTATAGTGAGAAACATTCCTAATTAGCTAATACTCTTAGACAGAATAGTAGTCCTATTTAGCTAAATCCTAAATAAAGAAGGAAAACTGAAAATAGTTTCCTAATTAATTAACATTCTTTAATTTAATTGAGAATCCTAAATAAAGAAGGAAACTAAAAGAAAACTTCTTAATTAGTCTTGGATGCTCCTGCATAAAAATGATGAGTTGTATGTTACACCTTTTATTAGATTAATCAAGATAGTAGAATAATTGTTTCCAGCTTCCTTATATTGGAGTAAGTGGTTATTCAAGTTCCCTTATATTTTTGTCTAAAGTAAGATGCGTAACACAATGTTGTTTTGAGGATTCATTTGTTTGTGGACAAGGTTCTAATGGAAGATGTTTTCTGCATTTTCAAGTATTTAGGGGATATAACAAATTAGTCAACTAAAAAGGTTTTCCTGGTCAAAATTAAAAGGAAGTGATGTTTCAATTCTTCTGGAAGCTTGCTAAAGGACCCATAATAACCATGTAGGGATAGGTAGGGGACACTGTTCTAAAAGGTATGATCCCAAAGGATGTGTCTAAGCACCTCATAGGCTGCAACAAATTTTTTCCTTTTTGTATGGTTTTCTCCTCTGTCTACTCCCTCCGTTCTATAATTTTTGTCCTGCTTTCCTTTTTCATCGATCCCAAATTGTTGTCCTGTTTTCTCTTTTAGAAGTGAATAATATTTGAAGTTTATTATTTTATCCTTATTTAATATGCTTCTTTGTCAACAAATATATAGTCCAACTATTATATTATCATTAATTAAATCTTGATATAAATTAAATTAACGTATAAACCTTTAATCTTCGAATAAAACTCTATTTAATCAAATGTTTGATTAATTTCAAGAACAATTTAATATGGGATCATTTAATTTTTTATAGATACTAACATAAGGGTATATTAGGAAAAATGAAGCAAAAATTATAGTTTAACCATATTAACTAGATTTTCTTAATCCATGTTGAAGTTAAACCAGGACAAATTATGGGATAGGAGTAATAGATTAAGACAAAGTGTACTAACATAAATTCTTCATAGGTCCAAATTTTGCTCGTTGTTTTATTTATTAAAGGAAAATTACTGTTTGCCAAATGGCACAAGATGTTCCTTGTTGGTTTTCAATGTCTCAAGCGAATAGAAATAGTAAATAACTCATTTTCCCATTTTATTTTCTTATAAAAAGGTTTTCCACTAGTTGTTTTCTGTGAAAAGAAGGGAGTGTAGTTCTCAAGCACCATATTTTTTACCATCTCTTTATCTCAATAATATATGATGATAATGAGCACCATTTTTTGGCTTCATTTTTGAAGGGTTCACTGTATTTATATGTAAAATATAAAATCTTCTCAAATTTATCTATTCAATTCCTCACTTAGCACATTTATTTCTCATTTTGGGTAACCAGTTGGGTTTCATCTTTGTTCAAACTGTTTTATCTTATCTGGAAATAATCTAAAATTTTAAATGCTAACTTGCAGACTGTTGAAAAGAGGCCTAGAGAAATGATGCTAAGACGAGAGTTTGCACATGCAGTTGGGTATCTAAACACGGTTCTTTCAGAAGATGACCATCTAAAATTTATCCACTGGGACTTTCACAAGTTTGCAAAGAGGTAAAAGATGTCTATTTCACGATTGGTTTGTTTTCTCTTCGAACTAATTATACTGTTGGTCTCACTTCCTTTTTCTCCCTACATGTTGTTTCCAAAGCAAGTCTGCCAATGTTTTGGCTGTTTTGGGTGCTGTGGCGAGTGAAGCACTTGATTTGACGGGTTTTTACTATAGTGGTAAACCTAGCATTGTGAAGAGGAGAATCAACCAACTTGCTCGAACAAGCACTGGAAGGTATTACGTTCTTGTTTTAAAATTTTCATGTGTATAAATTGACATTTTTGCATTGATATTATGATCTCAAATATTTGCGGAACTTTTGATCTTGTGTTATGCTTCCTCCAATCATGTGGTTTTATGATCTGTCAAGGATTCTGGATTATCTGTTTATTAAATTCAGTAAACCTGGAATGGACTGGGAATATAATTTGTTGCAGAAAAGTATTTGGCTTTGACTTTTTTTTCTTAATTCTTGTGTTCTCTGAATATTACCTATTCTCGTGACTGATAATATTTCAAAATTTCCTATGTTCTAATTATGCTTCCCTTTATTTCAAGGGAGATTGATCCTGCTCCATCAGTAATTAATAAGATTTGATGTAATTTGAAACTTTTGGTTTCATGCTATGTTGACTTCATAGACTCATCAAAGGAGACATATTATGCAATAACATTGAACACCATTGAATAAAGAGCTATGATGTTTACTGCAAGAAAATGAAGTAGCTATTGAATTCTTTGCTCATGGCTCAATGTTGATGTATGTTCCCATACTAGGTTACAGATTCATTTGTGCTCTTTGCAGTGTCTTAATTTGAGACTATTGATAGTTTGTCAGTTTGCAAACCTCAAACACATTAAACCTTACCTCTACCCAAGCCTAAACCTGCAGCCTATAGACCTGTAATGCGATCCTGTGTGAAGGAACATGTGAAAGAGAGAAGAAGTTTTGAAACAAGCAATTGGCTTTATAAATTTTCATATACGATTTAAGGTATATATAATACACAGAAAATAGTTCAAAAAAGAAAAATAATCTCCTAATATCTACTAATAATCTCCTAATATCTTTCTAATATATGCACAATCTACCCCAATAATTACAAGATTATTTCCTAATATCTCTTAATAATCTCCTAGTATCCTTCTAATATATGCACAATCTACCCCAATAATTACAAGATTCTAACACTCCTCCTCAAGCTGGAGCGTACATGTCATATGCTCCTAGCTTGTTACAAATGTATTCAATAGGAGGACCTCTAAGAGATTTTGTAAGGATATCTGCTAACTGATCGTTCGAACTAACAAAAGAGGTAGAAATACATCCTGATTCAATCTTCTGTCTGATGAAGTGACAATCTATCTCTATATGTTTTGTCCTTTCGTGAAACACTGGATTAGAGGCAATGTGAAGAGCTGCTTGATTATCACAGATTAACTTCATCTTTTTAATTTCTCCATATTTCAATTCTTGAAGAAGTTGTTTTAGCCAAATAAGTTCACACGTAGCTAATGCCATGGCTCGGTATTCTGCTTCTGCACTTGATCTAGCTACAATAGTTTGCTTTTACTCTTCAAAGATATCAAATTTCCTCCAATCAGAATACAGTATCCTGAAGTAGACCGCCGATCAGAGGGAGAACCTACCCAGTCTGCATCAGAATATCCAACAATTTGTGAGTGACCCCTATCTTCATACAACAAGCCTTGGCCAGGA
>CANUEX010062564.1:0-47244 GCA_948099535.1 Jatropha multifida | reverse complement strand
ATCGTGGCCTGTGAAAGTGCCACCCACCAATTACACAATCGTGACCTCAGGCCACCGTGTTCTATGAAAGCACCACAATAATAAGCATGTCCGCCTATTTATAAGGGCTGATAACCCTAGCATATGATCATAGCTACACCAATAATACGGGCTGATAACCCGAGCATGCTCATATATCACAATAATCTCATCATACCACATGTCAATCACGTATGGTAGAGCTTAGAATAATTAAATTATTCCATAAATAGTCTCATTTCTCATTCACCATTTCTTATTCAAAAACATTTTAAAATTAACACTTATTATTTCAAAATCACTTAACTTACAACTTGTTAAATCCAACAAAATCAATTCATGTTTTAAGAGAAAACCTGTCTTTCATAATGCCTCCATTAAAAGTACTAATTATCAACTTAAAACCACTCTTTAAAATCATTAAATCCATTTCTCAAACAAGTAACCATAAAACTCTTTTAATACTTTAAAAACCTTCTTTAAGTCTTACTAAAATATTTAAACACAAAAATTCAAAAGAGAAATCTTAACCATCAACAAATTACTTAATAAAAACCTTATTAAATTTTAAATCAAGTATAGAAATCACAAAGAGCATGGTGTCCTTCACCAAACAAGGATTCGGCCAACCATGGAGAATGAAGGGGTAACGGTTTCTTCCAAATTAATTCCATAAACCTGACTTTTGCTGTGTTCTCAGTGTATAACTAAAGTTATAGGACTTCAAATTGAGTGAAACTTAATTATTTAGAAAGATAAGACAAAATGATATAAATTTCATGAAGGGACCATAGTCTAGATCATTTTCTAAGAGGGTGAAAGAAATCCAAGAACACAGACCAACAATCCAACACGATTGAGCACAACCAGGTTTGGTATAAAAATCATAAGTTGAGATATATGTATTCAAATTGGACACAAGAGGATGATTTAGAAATATAAGAAGTAGAACTACAACATTTATGAAGAACACAAGATATTGTCTTGTCATTTTAGTGGCCAAAAGGGACAGTCAATTCAGATATACAAGTGAGACGCCATGACAGAACCAGTTTTGGTATTTAAATCATAAGTTGAGCTAAAAGTATTGGAATTGAAAATAAGAGGATGTTTTGGAAAGCTGAGAAATAGAGCTACGACTTTCATGAAAAAGTTAGAAGTAAATGAAAATTATAAGAGGGTCGAAAATGACTTCCAGTCCACCCTAAGTACACCTCTAACATCAAAATTCATCAAAAACCTAAAATTTAAAACTTGAGAGAATGAAAGGTAAACTAGAATATTATTGCACTAACCTCTTTTTCAAGCTTAAACAAGCTTAAAAACTCTATCCTTGGGCTTTCTCCTTGCCTTTGGTAGAGGGTTCACAAATCTCTTCAAAGTAGGAAAAGAGTTCATTAAAATCAAAATTAACACTAGAAAAGAAAAGAGCATAGCTTAATGCATGAATTCCAAGGCTAATCCTAGAATTAGACTTAATAAATCACAAAACCCAAATGTCACAACTTACCTCCTTTAATGGCAACTCCAAAACCAAAGCTTAGAAACTCCAAATTCAAGCTTCTACTACTTAATTCTTATGGTTTAATCACAATTCTATGATTTAATTAGGTTATTTAGTGGTAATTTGTGGTAAGAAAATGAAAGAAATGGAGGAGGAAGAAAGACATGAAAATGGTGTGGAGAAGAAGAAAGAGAAGTTGGTGACTTAAGTAACAAAGTCAAACTTTGCTTCTCATTGTATGCTAAATCAATGGCTATGATCAAGTCTTAGGTAATCTCATCCAACGACTCTAAATATTCCTCAAATAATTCTCCTTCAAATATTATTTAACTCCACAAATTAATTAAATTAACTCCACAAAAATAATTTCTCATTTATTCCTTAATACACTACACTAAAAATAATATCAATTAGTTGTCGCAATTCTCCAAAAATATTCATAAAATATTTTCTATCCATGCAAATATGCTCCAAAAATATTAAATAAAATATTAGACACATGTAGTAATTTTTTCAGGCCAAAATAATACCATGTCCTGGACCGATGGTACTATTCACAGATCAGTAAATCATTATTACCGACATTGAAAAAGAAACTAAAAAATAGTCCGTTACATTTGTGATATTTTCTTATTTATATTGAGTTTGGTATACATTTTTAAGAAGTGAATTTCTTTATGTTTTGAAATATTGAGTTTTATTAGCACATTTTCTATACTTAATATATATATATATATATATTTTGATTTAAGTTATTTCAAGATTTTTTTGCGATTTATTACTTGGTTATTTAAATTTATAATCTTTAGCACCACTAAGTCTTCCACTCAGCACGTTGATTTTTATCACGCGCAAGTTGTGAGCCGTGGGTGCTACGTGAAGACTAAAGAGGCAGCATCAGAGTAGGAGTGTAGTTTTTGGGTAGTATATGTATATTAATATACTTTATGACATGAATAGACTTATAGTAATAATATTGTTCTTGTAAATATTAAGAATGTAAATATTGAGATTTGTGGATATTTAAGTATTATTATTTGGTTATATAAATGGTGAATGAATGTTGATATATATATTTTTAGAATGAATGGTGAATTATTATGAAAAGTGGACTTGATCTCTTATTTTTAGAAGTGCTTGCGATATATTGTGTTGAATTGAAGTTTTGGGGTTTGGAGGAATTATATTGGAAGTGTGTATATTTTCTTTGTGTGGCAAATTAATTTTTAGGGAAAACTCTTGCAAAATTTTCATAGGAATTTCCTTAAACTTTATTTTTAAATTTTTAATTACTTGCGTCTTTATTAAAATCTAACCACTTCTAATATGTGATCTGGAGTTAGTAAGTGATATAAGATGGTGCTCCGGTACCAAATGTGGAATCCGCTATCTAGTTCTCTAGGATTGGGCGGCGTGTGTTACAATTGTTCTTTAGTTTGGTAGAAGCAAACAAAACAGGGGCATCAGTGCACATTCATTGTGGAAGTTCTCAAAATTATGCTCAGGTTAGAGTTTGAGGCCATATGGCGAAAGAGGGTACTCAGGTCAGGTTTTAAGGCTTTTTGGGTAGGAGGAGACAATACATGAGCCAAGATTTGATGGCATGACTCGGGCATTGCCCCTTTTCGACCTCGTGGGATCAGAACAGGAGATGTTGCATTCTGTGTCGGAGGCACATACAGGGTTGCTTATTACTAGAGAACTAGTATCAGTGAAAACATAACATAGTAATTAAATACTCAGTTTAGAAATCTTTTAAAACGTACAACGAAAGTCTTAGTAAGCTAAATTTTTCTGAACAATTCGATTATAAAAATTTGAGGAAAATTTAAAACCTTTAAATATAATAGTGGTAGCCCATTAAATATTTATGAAAAGTTAGGCAAACCCTTTAGAAAATTTCAAGCATTCCCTTTGAAAATCCACTTAAGAAAAATGAACAAAACCATTAATAAAACATTATCAAGGTGATAGTAATTTCTCATGAGTCTTTTACAAACATTTAATATTCCAATTCAATAAAACAAATCTCAAGAGGAAACATCCTCAAAACCTACTTTAATAAATTCCAAGATATCAAAGTCCAATCTCAAAGTAAAAGTTCAAATCCATATAGAACAAGTCAAAATCCTCAAAGAGTTTAAAGGAATAAAAGAAACAATTGTGTTTAGATAATATAAGCCTCTTAATCAAACTAATGCTCCCATTATTGTAAAACTAACACATGCCACGAGTCCGAAATCAAGACTCACTCAAATTTGGAAATATAAGTCTTTCTCTGGCTACAGGTACTTGCGATCCACAACAAACAAATCTCCAACCTATGCAAGTTTAAAAAACATCGGGCTGAGTATAAAACTCAGTGGTGCTCAACAATATATATGCATCACATAGCAAATAGGTATGGTTCATGGAAACCATACACAATATCAATATACATATATCATTCATATTCAAGACATGCATGGCATAAGAGCATATTACATAATTTAAATATCTAAACCAAGCCATACGTATATATATTGCATGCGATAACAGTTTGTCATAGTACGAGTGGTTATGTACACATTTTTATGATAATTTGCATACTATATAACCATATGGATTTCATTGTAACAATCTGCATGTTATAGATTCACATACATTAATTTGTAGGTAACTTGTGTTGCAATAATTTGTCCATTACGTTTATTATTCATATTTTACTCATTAATTCAAATAATTGGGCCTTAATAGTGACTCAGAAGAAATAGAAGCAGAATAGGTAACAAAACAGTGTCTGATAATAGTCAGACTAATACTGGCTAATCAGCCTTTAACAGTAGACTTAAAAAGTCTTGTAGATACAGAATCAAAAGAATGTGTCCACTCATCTTGAAGACACTCGTGTGTCTGGCATATGATCATAGCGCAATCCAAATCAGATCTCATAGCATGCTTTATTTTCAGAAACATATAACTATATTCTAGCAACTACTCAACTAAGACCACGGTAAGAGCCCATTAGTTCTTTTTTAATTTGATCTAGTTTAATTTCATTTTCAAGCATTTATCTCACATGCATAAGACAAATAGCTCAAGCCACTTGATTAATATAGCATTAACCAACATGTATCTTAGTCCAATATCACTCAAGATGTCAAGTAAATAAGCGCACCTAGTGCATAACACTTAGTTTTCCAAAGTATAACTCCAAATTGGCATTATCAAGTCACAAGCAACAAACTTAGTTTATGGTAGTTCATAGGTCAAGCAAGTCAACATCATAATAGCAAAGTTCTATTGTGTTTTCTAACAATCCATTTATTATGCAAGCAAGTATAATATCACATATCAAGTTTAGCTCAAGGCATATGAAGAATCAATCAGATCTCACCTTAGCTAAAGTCTATTCCAATTTGTAATCACACAATGCATAACATTAGACTTCAATAGATTATTCGGATAAATAACTCATCAAACCATAACCAACTAACCAATATCCCCAATTTGTTTTCATGGTCTAATAATCAAAGTTAACTCAATTCCCACATTCAAACTTACATTAAATTCTTAGGTTATAACAACAAGTATAATTAAGTGATAGTTCTCAATTAAGATCAACTAAACAAAGTTCATATCTTATGTGTTCTCCATTGAAGTTCATACGATAATTTAGTCTCATTTAAATAGAATTCTAAGGAAACCACATCAAAGATACATTGGGTATGCATTTAGAGGGTTTAGGAAACATTAGAAGGTTAAAAATGCAACATAGCATTGAAAGGGACAGTGGAGGGCACGGGTTGGGCGTGCTAGATGGCATAGTCATGATAAAAGGGTCACTAAATACACCTATAGTTAGTAGGAAGCATAGGCTGGGCGTGCTACATGGCATGGCTATGCTAGAAAGCCGATTTTAGCAGTACACAGCATGAGTTGGGAGTGCTAGAACCATTTTTACTATTTGATTGATAAATTGAGGTATGATTATCCAAATTTGACACAAGATGATGCGTTCGAAAGCTAACAAATAGACCTACAACTTTTATGAAGGACACGAGATGAAATCTAGGCATATTAGATGCCAAAATAAGAAATTAATATAAATAAATAAGTTTGACGCCATGACAAAACTGGTTCTGGTATTTAAATCATAACTTGAGCTACAAGCATCCAAATTAGACACAAGAAGATGTTATGGAAAGCTAGGAAGTAGAGATAAAACTTTTGTGAAGAGCTCAAATAAAGATGAAAAATGAAAAGGGTACAAAAATGAGTTCTAAACCAAACCAATAACACAAATAGCATCAAAGTTTATCGATTCAAGCAATTTACAAAGAATTTCCAATTTCTACATTTAAAAACATTAGTTCTCAAAATCAATAAATGAGAAAACAATGATGTTCATGATCAACAGCACCAATAATTAAAATCAAATATAACATATAATTGCAGAGCACAAACCTCAAAATCACACAATAGCAACCTAACTTCACAATTAAGCCTTCCCTTTGCCCATGTCAACCTTAGAAGGTTCACCCCTCTCTATGGGCATGAAAAAAAAATAAAACATCACAAAAAAAATTAGGGATTCATAATCTCTTAACAACACTAACTTAAAAATACAATCAGATTGGAAAACAACACATGGATTGCAAAAATAAAATCTTTCCTTGATTATGGAATGCCTTCAATGATCACAACCTAATTGCACCTTAATCTTCTAGCTTAAATCACCACTCTAATACCACTTACTCTCTCAACTAGTAATTTGATTAAATATTCTAACAGTAGAAGTTGTAGGAATGGGAGATGAGCTTCTTCTTCTTCTCTCTCCCTTTCTTTTCACTCTTTTGTGTGTGTGTGTGTGTGTGTGTGTTGGTGAAGATGGTGGCACTCTCATCTAAAATGAGGGTGTCGACCACTCTTTTTAGGTTTAGGGTATTAGTTTATTTTATTTTTTATTTATTTCTTTTTTTCTTTTAAGCCCACAATCTAATAAGCCTAATCATATAACCAAAACCCATTTAACAAAATACCCACAAATAGATATTAATTACATATATATAAAATTATATTTAAAATAATCCCTTTTTATAATAATACTTAACAACAATCAATAACTCATATCTTGAAATCAAATCTCAATCCCAATATCTAGGTGCAATTAGAATTGCATCACATTAAATTACATAACTAGGATTTCTAAGGTAAAACTTCACAATTTGCAATCCAGAAATCATTTTGTGTGAACAATCAGGCAAATAACATGCATTCCATAAATCACTATATAGACTCAGCAGTAATGGAATAACCTATCCAAATTTCTAAAATTTAGGGTGTTACAACTCTCCTCTCCTTAAGAAAATTTCATCCTCGAAATTTACCTGAGGTAAATAGTTGATGATACTGAGCTCGCATAACCTCCTCACTTTCCCAAGTAGCTTCCTCAGTCTTATGATTCCTCCATAAGACTTTAACAAGAGGCACTCTCTTGTTTCTTAACTCCTTGATCTCTTTGGCAAAAATCTTCATTGGCTCCTCCTCATAAGTCAAATCTCATTGGATACTAATAAACTCTATTGTAAACACATGGGAAGGATTTGAACAGTATTTTCTCAGCATTGACACATAGAAGATGTTATGGATCTTATCAAGATCTAGAGGTAAGGCTAATCTATAGGCCAATGGACCCACATAATCTATGATCTCATATGGACCAATGAACCTAGGACTCAGCTTACCCTTCTTACCAAATCTCAGAACTTTCTTTCACGGTGACACTTTCAGAAACACTTTATCACCAACGACATACTCGATATCCTTCCTTTTTAAATCTGCCCATGATTTTTATCGATCAGATGCAGCCTTCAGCCTATCTCTAATGAGAATCACCTTTTCCTCTGTCTTTCAAAGTATATTTGGTCCAACAATTTTACCCTCACTGAGCTCGGACCAACAAGGTGGAGTCCTGCATCTCCTACCGTATAGAGCCTCAAATGGCAAACTCTACCAACTTGATGTACTTCTCCCAGCTACCCTTGAATCAATGACACATTCTCTAAGCATATCTTCCAAAATCTGTATTACCCGTCTGTCTGCAGATGAAAAGTCGTACTAAAATGCAATTTAGTACCCATTGCCTCATGTAATTTCTTCCAGAACCTGGAAGTAAACCTTATTTCCAGTCAAATATGATGGATGAAGGAACACCATGCAATCAACCTATCTCATCAATATATAGCTGTGCATATTGTTCAAGAGAGAAATCTATCCTTACATGAAGAAAATGAGTTGACTTAGTCAAACGATCAACTACTACCCAAATGGCATCTTTCTTCCTCGGAGAAAGTGGCAAACCAATCACAAAATCCATTACTATCCTATCCCACTTCCACTCAGGAATTGAAATAGGACGCATCAAGCCTGATGGAACTTGATGTTCTGCTTTCACCTGCTGACAAGTCAGACATCTGGTTACAGAGTCTATAATCTCTCTCTTCATAACTGGCCACTAATAATGCACTTTCAAATCTTGGTACATTTTATTACTGCCTGGATGCATGGCGTAAAGACCGCTATGAGCTTCCTCCATGACACCCTTCCTCAATTCTGAAATCTTCAGTACACAAATCCAATCACCAAAGTACAAACATCCATTTTCCTTAATTACAAAGCCTTTTTCTTACCATCCTGAACCAAATCCTTCCATAAGGTAATCTTCTCATCCTTAATTTGAGCTTCCTGAATCTATTGAATCAAAGTAGGTCTAACTTGCAACTCGGCCTCTATAACTCCATCACTGGATACAGACAAATGTGCATTCATTGCTCGCAAGGCCACTAGCATTTTCCTGCTAAAAGCATCGGCAACACATTCGCATTACCTGGATGGTAGTCAATAATGAAGTCATAATCCTTTAGCAGTTCAACCCATCTTCTCTACCTTAGATTCAACTCCTTTTGGGTAAGTAGATATTTCAGACTCTTATAATCAGTAAAGAGCCTACATTTCTCACCATACAGATAATGCCTCCAAATCTTCAAAGCAAAGACAATAGCTACCAATTCCAAGTCATGAGTAGGATAGTTCTTCTCATGCGGCTTAAGCTGCCTTGATGCATAAGCAACTACTTGCCCTTCCTGCATAAGTACACAACCAAGTCCGTTATGCGAAGCATCACTGTATTTAGGTTGGATCAAAATTGGAGCTTCGGTCAACATCTTCTTCAGTTTGTCAAAGTTGGTCTGACACCTCTCATTCCATTTAAATTTGACATCTTTTTGAAGCAATCTTGTCATAGGAGCAGCAATAAGAGAAAACCCCTTGACAAATTGCCTGTAATAGCCTGCCAAACCCAAGAAACTTGTAATCTCTGTGAAATTTTTTGGCGATTTCCAGTCAATCGCTGCTTCAACTTTCTTCGAATCTACTTTGATACCCTTAGTTGATATGATATGACCCAAAGATTCTATTTCAGGCAACCAGAAGTCACATTTACTAAATTTAGCATAAGGTTGCTTCTCCTTCAGAGTTTGCAGTACTATTCTCAAATGTTGGTCATGTTCAGCCTTACTCCTTGAGTACACTAGGATATCATCACTGAATACCACAACAAATTGGTCAAGGTAAGGGTAAAATACTTGATTCATCAGATCCATAAACCTAGCAAGAGCATTAGTTAACTCGAACAACATTACTAAAAACTCATAATGCCCATAATGAGTCTAAAAAGTAGTCTTAGGTACGTCTGACTCCTTCACTCTAAGCTGATAATACCTAGACCTTAAGTCTATCTTTAAAAAGATGCATGCTCCTCTAAGCTGGTCAAACAGGTCATTAATCCGAGGTAAAAAATATTTATTCTTCACAGTTACCCTGTTTAGTTGTCTATAGTCAATACACAGCCTCATGGATCCATCTTTCTTCTTTACAAAAAGAACAGGTTCACCCTAAGGGGAAACACTCAGACTAATAAACCCTTTATCGAGCAATTCTTGAATTTGAGTTTTCAACTCTTTCAATTTTGTAGGTGCCATCCAATATGGAGTAATAGATATCGGAGCAGTAAGAGGAATCAATACTGAATTCTACCTCTTTATCTAGAGCCAATCCAAGTAAGTCATCTGGAAACACATCTGGAAAGTCCCGAATGGTAGGGACATCTTGCACACTAGGATTCTCTTTCTTCAGTTCAATCACACAGGCTAAGAAAGCCTCACAACCCCATTGAATCAACTTCTTAGCTGCAATAGTTGAGATCACATTAGAGTGAAAGTCTACCCTCTGACACACAATTACAATCTCCTCATCTGAAGGTGCCTAGAGTGTGATCCTTTTACACCTATAGTCAACAACAACTTCATGCCTGGACAACCAGTCCATGCCTAGTATGACATCAAACTCCTGAAATGGCAATTCGATGAAATCACCCATGAGCACATGTCCATGAATCATCAAAGGATAATCCTTATAAACTCTAACAACTATCACACTATCTCCTAAAGGATTAGTAACTTCTATACTCTGATCTAAAACATCACTATGCAAATTGCTCAATATACCTAGATGCATGCAGATATACGAATGAGTAGAACCCTGATCAACCAAAACATGTACAGAGGTACCAAGAATAGAAAACGTACCAACTATAACATCTGGCACATCTTGATCCTCTTTACCCTTCATAGCATACACTCTAGCTAGAGTCCTAAACTCGGGTCTATCAATTGTCTCTAAAGTTTCTCTCTGTCCTTCTTTACCAACTGCACCTCTACCCCTACCTCTGGGTGCTGCAGAAGTAGATCTAATTGACTGTTGACCATAACCGGCTATAGTCTGTAGACAATCTCTGATCATGTGCTCAAGAGAACGACATCTCAAGCAAGCACCAGAAGCTTTCCAATAAATACCCCCATGTTTTTTACCACAAGAAGTACAAGATAAAATATCACTGCGAATAGTATCACCCACACTAGCAACGAAAGTGATCTGTGTTTGTCTACTAGCATGACCCTATCCTTGTCTTTGAACCTGTAACACCTGCTGCCCAATCCCGGAGGACCTGCCAACGAGTGCCACATTCGATGCCTGAGCGTTGTCTTAACTTACTTAATAATACTAAATCATGTATTAGAAGTGACTAAGTTTTCATAAGAGGGCAAGTAATATGTTTTTTTTTAAATAAAAGTTTAAGGAAATTCCTATGGTAAATTCGCAAGAGTTTCCCTTAAAAATAAAAATTGTCAAATAAATTAAAAACAAAGCACTTCCAAATATAATTACTAGTGATCATACACCTTAAATTCACATAATAGGGTATGCAACACTTCCAAGTATTCACATAAAACCATCTTAGATTCTATCATATTATAATGCCATCCACTCAAGAATTAATTACTAGTGATCATACACCTTAAATTCACATAAGAATAATATTTCTTAATTAATCATGTACTTCATTAATTTACAAGCTTAATATATACAACTTCAATCTCTTACAACATTTTTATACATGACATAATGCATCTTATCCATGTCCTACCCAAAATAAAGTTTTCTTCTCTGATGCTATGCCTCTGGTCTTCGAGTACCACCCATTGCTCTAATCCTACACATGACAAAAATCAACGCACTGAGTATAACACTCAGTAGTGCTAAATAATTTAATAATACCATAAATGAGGTTGCCCAAGCAACAAACTTAAAATATAATTTAAAATACTTAAATCAAACATAAAAATACCGAAAGTACATAAATTAATAAAAGTATTTCAAGAACCATAAATAAGAGCGTTCTTAAAAATAAATTCATAATATGTCAAATATAGAAAAAGTCCCATAAATACAATATATTTTCATTTTTTCTTAATAACAAAACAGAATTTATTCTTAGTTGAGGGCTCATACGTATACTGAGAGAAATATAATCAGATTCAATTTCAGAGATATTAGAGATAGAGATGTGGCCTGTGAAAGCACCACCAGAGATAGAGATGTGGCCTATGAAAGCGCCACCAGAGAATAATAAGTGCATCCGCTTATTCAGAAGGCATCCAGAACCTAGCATATGATCATAGCATATAATATAACAGAGAGGCATTAAAGCCGAGCATCCTCATCCTACAGAGTAAACCTCATCTTACTATAATTCAACAATGCATACTTGAACCCAAAACAAATCGATTTCTTCATAACATATCTTAATTCATATGCAAGATTCCTTAGCAAAACATTTCAAAACTTAATCATTATTATTACAAAATTTCTTAACTTACAACTTGTAAAAATTCCTTAAAACCCATACTTAAACATTTCAAGGCTTAACCCCTTTTATTTCAAAATTCACCAACTTACAACTTGCAAGAATTCCCATTTTTCATACTTATGAAATTCAAAGCTTACATATTCAAAGGGTATACTCAAATGACATAAAAGAGACTAAAACCAAGCTTTAAAAGAAAAGAAATCATGCCTTACCAACTAGAAGGAGGTTTAGCCTCTTTTGAAAAGAAAGGATGAATGATTTCCTCCATCAAAAATCTTAATTACTTAAACAAAATCACTACCAAAAACCATTAATATCATTACTTAGAACAATTAACCATAAAACTTATTTTTACCCAACTTAAAGCTTTCTTTAAGTCTTAAGAAAAATCTTCCCACAAAGCTTATAAATCAAACGATTTTTCCATCAACTAAAGACATCCTTAATACCATTTTAAAGGAGTAGTCATTAAGAAAAATCAAGGAAATCAATCACCCCTTCATACCAAAGGCTTCGGCATCTTTTAGCAAAAGAAAGGGAAAGGATTTTCTTTTCAATTTAACCACATTAACTTAAAGAGAAACCATCCAAGAGCACATAAACATCAAAAGAAAGCAAAAGCATGAAACAAAACTCAAGGCCCTTCCTCCTAAGGAGGTTCGGCTAATCATGGATGAAGGGGAAGGACGTGTTCCTCTTCCCATTCAAGCATTCCATCATGCTTAGAAATCAAGCCAAATCATATGAAAGCATTCAAATGATAATTTCCCCAACATAATCACAAAATTCTCAAAATTCATTCAAAAACCTACAAATTGAAAACTAAAAGAAATGAAAGGAGATGGAAAGAATATAGGCACTAACCTTGAAAACAAGCTTAAATAAGCTTAGAAAGCCTCACTCTCTACCTTTCTCCTTTCCCTTAGAGGATGGTTCTCCAACCTCTTTAAAGTAGCAAAAATGACCGTTAAAATCAAGAAATGACAAAAGAAAGAGATGGAGCATGATTTAAAGCAAATTCTACATGTCTAAGCTATGAATTTCACATATTAATTTACAAAATCCAAAATCACAACTTACTTGGTTAGTATCTTTTCTCCAAAAGTCTTTATTATAGTCTGCAATTCTCACTGCTTTAGCTTAGGTCTTAAGATTTAATTACTAATCTAAGGTGTAATTGATCTATTTTGGTGTGGTTTGGAGATAGAGAAATTAAGAGAAAATGGTGGAGAGGGAGAGAGAAAATGGTGTGGAAGTGGAGAGAAGAACAAAAAGATGGAATAGTTGCATAAGTTTGTTGATTTTAAGTAGCAAAGTCAAACTTGGTTACTTAAATTTTATGTCAAATGGATGGCTAGGATTAAGTTCCTAGTATTCTCATCCAAGGGCTCTAAATATTCACCAAATAATTCTCCTCAATTATTATTTAACTCTACCAATTAATTAAATTAACTCCGTAAAAATAATTTCTCAATTTTCCTTAATATACTACACTAAAAAACACTATTCATTAAATACTTAAATTCTCCAAAAATATTCATAAGACACTTTCTACCCACCTAAATCATGCAAACATGCTTCAAAAATATTAAATAAAATATTAGAGATAAATAGTAATTTTTTCGGACCGAAATAATACCAAGTTCCGGATTGGTGGTACTATTCACAGATCGGTAAATCACTATTACCGACACTGAAAAATAGACTGTTACAGTTCTCCCCCTCTTAAAAGAAATTCGTCCTCAAGTTTCACTTGATATAAATTGCTGAGCTACTGTCTCATTTTTTCTTCTTTTTCCCACGTAGCTTCCTCTGTCTTATGATTCCTCCAAAAGAACTTTACTAGAGTTATTCTCTTATTCCTTAATTCTTTAACCTCTCTAGCAAGTATCCTTATGGACTCTTCCTTATATGTCAGATTCGGCTCGATGGTGACAAACTCGGTTGAAATAACATGTGAAGGGTCTGATCTGTATCTCTTCAACATGGATACATGAAAGACATTATGTATGCAATCCAGGTCCCGCGGTAAAGCTAGTTTATAGGCTAATGGATCCACACGCTGTGAGATCTTGTATGGACCTATAAACATAGGACTAAGCTTACCCTTCTTATCAAATCTCAGAACTCTCTTCCATGGAGAAACTTTCAAGAATACTTTGTCACCCACTGAATACTCTATATCCCTCCTTTTTAAATCAGCATACGACTTCTGACGATCCGAAGCCGCTTTTAACTTTTCCCTGATGACTCTAACCTTATCCTCTATATCTCGGATTAAATTGGGACCCACTATTTTACCCTCACTAAGTTGCGTCCAACATAGAGGTGTCCTACACCTCTTACCATACAAAGCCTCGAATGGGGCCATCTGAATACTCGACTGATAACTATTATTGTAGGAAAACTTAATAAGCCGAATATATTTCTCCCAACTGCCCTCAAAATCCATCACACAAGCCCTCAACATGTCCTCAAGGATCTGAATCACTTGCTCTAACTGACCATCTATCTGTGGATGAAAGGCTATGCTAAAGTGTAATCTAGTACCCAGAGCCTCGTGTAGTTTCTTCCAGAATCTCCAAGTAAACCTTGGATCTCTATCAAAAATAATGGAACAAGGAACTCCATGAAGTCTCACAACCTCATCAATGTAGAGCTCTGCGTACTGCTCCATAGTGTAGTTAGTCCTAATAGGAAGAAAATGTGCTAATTTAGTCAATCTATTGACTGTGACCCAATTAGCATCTTTCTTTCGAGGTGTAGTAGGCAGGCCAACCACAAATCCATTCCACTCTAGAATAAGATAGGGTGTAGCAAACCCGATGGGACCTGATGCTTTGCCTTAACCTACTGATAAGTCAAGCATCTTGATACAAAATCCACGATGTCCCTCTTCATAGCTGGCCACCAATATTGTACCCTCAGATCCTGATACATCTTATTACTACCTGGAAGCATAGAATATGGACTACTATGGGCCTCCTCTAAGATACTCCTCCACAAATCTGATATTTTAGGCACACAGATCCGATCCCCAAGGTATAAGTAGTCATCCCTAATCTCAAATCACATCTTCTTACCCTCTCTGACTAGGCCTTTCCACAAGGCAATGGTCTCGTCACCCTATTGTGCATCTCTAATATACTAAAGTAGGCTAGGTCTCACCATAAGCTCTGCTACAAGGGCACCATCTCTAGCCACTAATAACTGAATGTTCATAGCACGAAGGGTAACTAAGGACTTCCTGTTGAGTGCATCTGCAACTACATTAGCTTTACCCGGATGGTAATCTATGGTGAAATCATAATTCTTAAGTAGCTCTAACCATCTACGCTACCTCAGGTTAAGCTCTCTCTACGTAAGAAGATACTTAAGGCTCTTATGATCCATATACAAATGACATCTCTCACCATATAGGTAATGCCTCCAAATCTTCAAAGCAAACACAATAACTGTTAACTCCAAATCATGGGTAGGGTAGTTCTTCTCATGTTGCTTAAGTTTTCGGGAAGCATAAGCAACTACCTTGCCCTCCTGCATAAGTACATAACCCAAACCATTACGTGAAGCATCGCTTTAAGCCTCTCAAAACTACTCTGGCTTCTATCAATCCACTCAAATTGAACATCCTTATGAAGAAGTCTAGTGAAAGGGGATGCAATGAGAGGAAACCCCTTGACAAACCTCCTATAATATCTAGCCAAACCTAAGAAACTGCGGACCTCTGTGACGTTTTTAGGTGGTTTCCAATCAAGCATTGCCTCAATCGTCTTCGGATCTACCCGAATGCCCTTTGCAGAGACGTGTCCTAAGAAAGCAATCTCAGTCAACCAAAACTCGCACTTACTAAGCTTAGCATATAGCTGTCTGTCTCTCAAAGTCTGCAGAATCATTCATAGGTGATGATCATGATCCTCTCTAGTCAGAGAGCACACCAAAATATCATCAATAAAGACCACCACAAACTAATCTAAGTAAGGATGGAAGATCTAGTTCATCAAATCCATAAACACTGTTGGAGCGTTAGTCAACCCAAATGGCATCACCAAAAACTCATAGTGGCCATATTGAGTCCTAAAAGCAGTCTTAGGCACATCCGATTCTCTAATACCCAACTGATGATACCCTGATCTCAAATCAATCTTCGAGAACACAATGGCCCCTCTCAAATATAAAATAAATCATCTATCTGAGGCAATGGATAACGATTCTTCATTGTCACCTTATTAAGCTGCCTATAGTCAATGCATAATCTCAAAGTGCCATCCTTTTTCTTCATAAACAATATCGGAGCTCCCCAAGGGGATACATTAGGTTGAATAAAACCCTTGTCAAGCAACTCCTGAATCTAGATCTTCAACTCCCTCAACTAAGTAGGAGCCATCCGATAGGGAGCTATAGATATCGGTGTAGTACCCGACATAACCTCAATACTAAACTCAACCTCGCTTGCAGGAGGTAAACTTGGAAACTCCTTGGGAAACATATCTGGGAAGTCACATACCGTCTGAATCTCATGAACATTGGGAGATCTCTGTTTAGGCTCAAGTACACAAGCTAAGAATGTCTCGCAGCCATGTTGTATCATCCTCCTAGCAGTAGTGGCTGAAAAAACATTTGAGAGGTAATCCAACCTCTCACCCATAACTACAATCTCCTCACTAGACAAAGTCTGAAATGTGATCCTCTTACGTCTATAATCAACAATAATCCCATGCCAAGATAGCCAATTCATACCCAAAATCACATCGTATTCTCAAAAAGGCAACTCTATTAAATCTCCCGGGAATACATAACCATGAATGACTAAAGGGAAATCTCTAAACATACGCTCAACTACAATACTCTAACCCAAGGGATTAGTGACCTCAATGTTATGCTCTAATGTGTCATCATCCATACTACCCAATCTACCCACATGTATGCATATATATGAATGCGTGGAGCCTGAATCAATTAAAGCAAGTACAATAGTGTCAAAGATGGAGAAAGTACCTGCAATGACGTTCAGAGCATCCTGCTCCTCCTTAGTCCTGATAGCATAGGCCCTCGTCGGTGCTCTAACCTCCTGTCTATCCACTATCTCAGAAATTGGCCTCTGACTCCCAGTACCATGTGCATCACCACGGCGTCTACCTCTACCTCTCTAAACATAAGGAGCTAGCCTCCCAACCTGGCGAACCGAACTAGTCACTGCCAATGGGCAATCCCTAATCATGTGCTCAGTGGATCGACATCTAAAATAAGCGCCCGTGGCTCTCCTGCACACCCCAAAATGTCTCCTGCCACACTGGGTGCAAACTGGAATATCTAACCATGCGACACCTCTGCTACTAGCAACAAATGTAGCTTGAGGAGCAGATCTCACATATGTACCTTGGCCAAATCTTTGACCTAGTCTGAATCCCATATGTGGTGCACCTCTAAACCTCTTGCTACTAGACTGTGTTAGTTATATGCCATTTAGCCAATTTGATTGGTTATATTTTGGAAATAATATTTCATGTAATAAATATTTGATTATTAATTGCATAGCGCATTATAGGTTGTGTTGCTCTAATAGCGACATCTTCTTTCATAAAGAATTTGGCCACTTTACATATTACTAAATTATAGTTTATTTTTAAACTTGACATTGATTGCCTTATTTGAACTCACATTGAACTCCACTAAATTCTTGGATTTGACACTGATTGCCCTATTTTGGAATTATGCACTAGGTGCCTGTTTCTTTTTGTCTGAAATTCATAGTTAGTAAATAGAATATTTATGCATGAAACATGAGAGCCATTTTTGATTCTTGGCTCATCCTCTAAGAAAGTGTTTCTAGAGATCTCAGGCTCGATTTGCTATGAGTTAATTTTTGAAAAGCAATTCGCAATCTGAAAGTATCGATTTTTGAGTAAAAAGGATATTTTATTTTGCATTCTAAAAATGTTGGCTTTTGAGTTAACATCTTTATTTAGTTTGCAATCTAAAAATATCGACTTTCACAAGATAGTTGATTTTTGTCTAAAACTCATATTATTACCGCTTGAATTTTCTAGAGAAATGGGGGATTTTTTAGAAAATTGATTTTTACAGGAATTAGGAGGAATCGGTATAATGGTACTCCTATCTAGCATAGAGATCCTCAAAATTGTTATCGATAGGTTAGTGACCAATCAGTCTCACCAGTACAGTCCCCACCTTGGTCGATGTCGATTTTAAGCCAGTGGCATTATATTTTTATAGGCAAGTGGTTGGAGCCCGTAAATATCTCATTCACGGCATCAAAATGGTGTATCATTTCAAGCCCTGGAGCCCAATATCTTTGAAATTTTCAGCACTTATCCAAAATTGGACTGTTCATCAGTTATGGCATGCAAAAATGGATCAAGAAATTAGAGAAGGTTGAGAAAGTTAATTTAAGTCGATACAGTAGGGCTTTCTTGGTTGCTTTAAGAGGTTTATCAGTCGACTGGGCTTTTCTAGATGCATGTTTGTATTTATGAGATCCACAGGCTCACGTATTTTGATTTGGTGTACACTATGAGGAGATGTGTCCGACATGTGAAGAGTTTGCAACTTTACTACGTTATGACTCTGAAAGGGCTCTAGTGGCTACACTAATTAGGGCTAGGTTTTTTAGAAGATTCATGAGGATGTTGGGTTTATACATGGAGGAGGCTAAGGAGCTTATGGTAGATGACCAGGCTAATGGTAGAAATCAAAGGCTTGATAACCATGTTTGAGTTGGCATCAACCATGGAGGTGAGGGTACCCAGTGCATCACCAAACTGATTCTTGGCCCAAGGCAAGTAGTGAAATACAATTTTTCAAACTACTAAGCCAATTGGTCAAGGTGCTAAAGGTAAGAAACCAAGCATTGCTCCTTAATTTTCCATTTCTATAATGCCTGAGAGACTATCAAGATGGAATCTCTGTATGTTGTTGGACATTTGATCTGGATGTTCAATGCTGCTTATAGCCATGCAATACAAGCTTCATAATCACCTTCATTTTTCGTGACCCGAAATGCCAGCTAGATACTGAAAGGTAATCATTTCCCGGCTAGAATTATTATGGCTATTCCAACGCCATAATTTTGATAGTTAGTATCCCCATCAAAATACATCTTCGATCTGTTTGACTAGACCGGGAGGATGTCTTCATCTAGAAACTTGATGTCTGCTACTTCAACATCCCAAGGAGATGCAGCTTGGTGATTTGTTATCACACTGCGCATGATTACCTTCCTTGCAACAAACTTCAGATCAAATGCTACAAAGATGGCAGCCCATTTTTCCATCTTACTGTCTAGAATTGGCCTCTCCATATGAAATTTTAAGGGGCTTAGGTCAATAATGACATGAGTAGTGTAGGAGCAAAGGTAGTGTTGGAGCTTGTGCATACCCATGCTAGAGCTAAGCATAACTGTTCAATCTTCTTGTACTCCAATTCTATAGCTTGCACGCGCTTACTCATGCAGTAAACAACATTCTCCTTATGGGAATCTAATGCTTCTTTCACTAACATTGCTCCTATGGCTTCATCAGTCACAGAGACATACAAAAGAAGTGGTTTTCCAGGCCCTAGAGGCTGAAGAACTAGAGGATTGAGTAGGTATGCTTCAATCTTATCAAAGGCTTTCTAGCATTAGTCATCCCAAGTCTTTGGGGCATCTTTTCTTAACTTCTTGAAGATTGGTCCATAGGTGTCTACTAATTATGAAACAAATCGGCTAATGTATTGAAGGTGGCCTAAGAACCCTTGGATCTCCTTTTCTATTTTAGGAGGATGCATTTCTAAGATGGATTTTCACTTTGATGGATCAATCTCAATCCCTCTCTTAGAGACCATGTAGCCCAAAAAGATACTAGATGGAACCCCAAAGAGGCACTTAGCAAGATTAAGTTTCAGGTTATACTGGTGGAGTCTAGAGAAGAACTGTTCGAGGGCAATTAAGTGAGTTGGCCCCTCCCTAGTGTGGACAACCATGTCATCAACATATACTTCTATGCTTTTGTGCATCAGATTGTGAAAGATTGTGGTAGCCATCCTCTGATAGGTGGCACTGACATTCTTTAGCCCAAATAGCATCATTCTGAAATAAAAAGTACCCATTCGATGATGAACAAAGTCTTCAGCTTATCCAGTGGATTTAATGGCATCTGATTATACCCTGCATATAGATCTGTAACTAATATTACACTAGACCATGCCATCCTATCAATGCGAAAGTCAATGTGAGGTAATGGAAAATCATCTTTACGACACGCCTTATTCAGATCTCGATAATCAATGCAAATTTTGATCGTGCCATCTTTCTTGGTACTTGGTACTAGTAGCCATACTGGAAGGTGCAGCTGGATCACCTCCTTTTCAAGGACAACTATGTGGGATAGTCTATGGCCTCAATGAAGTTGTTTTCCAACAACTTGGTTATTTCTTCTTTAATTTTGAGAGAGATCTCTGATTTTTTCCCTTAGAGCTTCTACTTTACCAACTTGATGTGGTCATATGTAGGGATCTTATGAACAAAAATGTCTGGATATATACTGATCATGTCATTAGAGGTCCATGCAAAGCAATCGAGTACTACTTAATGAGCTCTATCAATTCCTATTTAAAATCATATTCGTGCATAATAAATGTATGTTTTTCTTCATTTTCTATGCCAATGTTTATTTATTCTTTTCTTATTTTTATTTATTTTTCTTTTTTATTTTCTATTTTTCGACAGTCTCATTTAGGTTAAAGAGAGGGTAAGAAGAAAACTAAAAATTTTCATTAGTAATAAAAGTGTCATGGTCGGAATCTACATTCAACTCAATAGAAAGGTCTCCTAACTCAGAAAGAGAAGACTCAAAGGACTTTGAACTAGACTCTACTCAAATTCTATTTCTAACTCATACTCAAGTTCAGGTTTGCCAAGGAGGGGGAACTACTCCACTCTCTATTCCAAGTGTTAATTTTGGAGTGGTTCTTGGATAGCTTGAATGAGGCTTGTGGGGTTTGCTTCCACTTGGTTTGTTATCATGCAAGGTCAAAGAGAGAGGCTTCCATATTGTCCTCCTAGTCTATTTACAATTGGCAAGGAGGTTGACGGTCTTATACCAAGAGCTTAACATAAAAAAGAATTTCAAAACTAGGTATTAATTTTTTAGTCAAGGGGCAATACCAAGGTTCCTCAAAGAAGTAGTAGTGTTCAAATTTTTCCCTCTTTAACAAAATAACCATTAAGGGTTTTAAAGTACGAGCACATCTGTGAGCCCCCTCCCGGGTGCCGTGGGTCGAACCCACTATGCAAAAGTTTGTCTGAACAATCACATTGGTCGGTTCATCTGGAAAGAGATTAGAAACATTTGGGACTGGTCAGAACCCTGCTGTGGTGTGACATCCCGACCTGGCAAAGCGATCCTAAAAGCGCGGGTAGAGAGGGTTCTTGGCGAGCTTCTAGGATGGCAGGCTAGCTAGGGTAGTGGAATGCGAAACACAAGAATGAATCGGGTCATATATGGAAAAGGGGGTAACTAGTCATTAAAGGCGCCTTTTGGTGAAATGGTTGGAGAGTTGGAAGAACTCCAAGGTTAAGCGTGCTCGCTTGATAGAAATTTTAGGATGGGTGACCTCCTAGGAAGTTCTCATTTCATCTACGGGACAAAACCGTGCGGATCTTGCCGATCTAGTATGGGATGAAACCGGCTTGATCCAAAGAGGACAATTCCTTTGGTGGTTGGAGTCAGGGCGTTACATGTTGTCCTTTCAGCTTTAAGGCTCTGTTTAGCGATTAAATGATGTCTAGTTGCAGCACTTTGTGTGTGTGGTGTGTGAGGTGTGTGAGAGTCGCCACCTTACTTTGCTTTATTTTAGGGGAAAATATTAGGTAAAAACCCCATGATTGACTCCTTTATTGTGTGCCACAATGGATAAAATGCACTAGTCTCGACTCATTGGGTTTGGGGACTAGGTTTTCAGTTTCATTGTGTGGATCAACAATTTGGTTCAAATTGAAAATCAAAATTATTGTTTTGCATGAATGTCAATTTATCAATGCATCGGCATACTCATAATGCATGTCAATATTTGGAATATAGTGCATAATAATTAAGCAATTGAAAAGGTGTGTATTTCAGAGGGGAGCCTGGCTCTAGCATCATTATCGAGGAGTTCTAGATCGTGCAACACACTCCCTTAAGTCCCGACCAGTCAGTTTGATCGGGGGCCCACTAACTAAGATGAATCTGTGGGTATGCCTTTGTACTTCATTTGTATGAGGATCAGGGCGCATGAAGTTCTACCATCGATCAGGATGGTAGGGTATTGAAGGTGCCACTCTTAGAGTGAGCTTACGAGAGTGTCAACTAATTTCAAGCTTACTTTTGAAAATTGGTTTTATCATTTTGCCAGCTGGACCAAGCTTAGTTTGTCAAATGGGCTGGGCTTAAAGCATGCATAGTGCCAGACGGACCTGGCTTGACAATTGATAAGGTACCGGATGGATTGGGCTTAATTAACAAAGTCTAAGTTTAGTGATTATACCCTCGTGATGCGGCCTAATCGTAACTTCATAGTGTGTTGTCAATCAAGAGGTCGAGTATTCCTCTGAATATAAGCTAAGGTAGGGCACGAGGACCAGTATATTAGTCTTATATAATACTATTAAATGATGAATTATTAATTAATTGCTAGATTTGATTAATAATTAATCACCTAACTAGTAGTTTTGGCCTAAGGAAGGTCAAAGTGCGAGTGAAAGTCAAAAGGATCGACTTTTGAGAGCCAAGTCGAGCTTTAAACTCAATTATGGAAGATAAGTAAAGACAGACTTTATGGTGATAGAACCATAATAAAGAGTATGAGAATCATTGATGCTTGAGAAGCACTCAACCAAGCAACAAGAGGTGTTTGTAAATGAGGGCGAGTGTGCCTTTTATAGGCAAAGAGGGTGGCTGAGCCGGCCTGGTCAGCACTGGCCACCCCTAAAATGACACCAAAGATTAATTTTCCTATATCGGTAGGGATCCCCAGCGGTAGCCTAGTCGACACAGCTGGCGGGGGTGATCAGTGCCAGCGCTGGGCTGGCCGCCGCTAATCAGCGCAAATTACCAAGATGCCCCTCCCCTTTGGCTTTTGGGCTTCCAAGCTTTCGACAGTCCGTTTGAGGTCCAAATGACATCTGATCAAGCTGATTCTTGCACCATTTGAACCATGAAAAAACTTCCTAGAGCCTGATGCTGAAATCATGGTCAACAGTTTGCCCCTTAAGAGAGAATGGAGTTTATCAAGGTCTATTCTATCGAACCATGATTTCAGTACTTATGAAAGGAAATGTGGTTTGAAAACCATACCTAAAGGTCTGTGGCGATGTCTGGAACATCTTGTACAAGTTTTGTCTGATTTTAAGAAAATTTTTCTAGAATTGATCCAATCTGTCTGGTTTTTTAGGGCTTGTCTGTAGTTATTTGTCAGATCAAAATGCATGGCTGATTCTAAAATTCTGTTATGGATGTCTTAACTATGATCATCTATCGATTAGAATTCGGATGAGTCCCAAAAATTCTATTCTTTTGGGCATTGGCAAGGCTCATCCTCCCTATTTTCTATAAATAGGGGAGGGGGTGGCCTTATTTGTCACACCTCCTCACTTGCTCCCCCTCTTCCTCTTACTAGAGGTTTCTCTAAAGATTGACTATGTCGTATGGGTTTTGAATCCCCACTTACTCATTATTTTTTGCTAAGTGAGTCTGGGAGGAGCGTGATCGAATCTTAGACTGCACCAACTCGGGAGGTGGAGCAAGAATGGGGCCCACCATCTGCGCCAAGACCTGAGGTCAGTCGTCAAAGGCCAACTCCTGTAGTGCTTGACATCTTAGGTGTAAAGATGCAATGAGTGAGATATGTTGCTCGCCATGGCATGGCTTCTATCATGCTACCAAAGGAAGTCCCTGACCATTGGCCGGTCTATACAAGAGGCATTCTGGTATACATGCTTTTTCATTTTTTACTAGGTTCTTTGCTTGTTGTAGCTTCCTCCTAAGTGGTGTGACGGGACTACTCTCCTGGTGGGCCAGCTTTGAGGGGCGCTGATTGAGGCCCAGACTCGTGAGAGCTTTCTGGAGGACCAAGTCTAGACGTTGCGAGATGACTTGAGGCATCGATGAGACTTCAAACGTCTGCTTATGCAGCTTGCGTAGACCGTGGGTCCTTTTGAGGAGACTGTGGGGTAGCCTTAGGGGCTTAATTTTTGTAATCCTTTTTAGGCTAATGTCACTCTGGTAGCAACACCTCATTTTGTAAAGTCCTGACTAAAGCTTTTATTAATAAAATATCTAACTTCTATTTTTATTTCACCACGTCTACATTGCTCTCTTTATTTGCTTGTACTGAATGCTTGAATTTGTATGACTTGCATTGATTGCCTGAATGTCATACTTAGTTGCCTGTATGTTGCACTGACCTGCCTATTTTGTACTTGTTTTTGGCATTGATCGCCCTATTTAATCGAATTAGCACTGGTCGCCCTGGAATTATATTGAACTTGGCGCTGACCGCCCTGTTTTTCTGGGTTGGCATTAGTCGCTTTATTTTTTGGTCAAGTTGGAGATGAATGGCCATTTCGCCAAGTCTATTGGTACTGATTGCCATGTTTGTTGAGTCTGGTGGCACTAGCTGCCTTAACACCTCGTGGTTTGATATGAAAATCATGGTTAGTTGAACAGGATAAGTATGCATGATGCATGATATGCTATTTCTAATGTTCTGACTCAATTTTTGAGAGAGTGTTTGTGAGAAAACTAGGCCAGATATGCCAGTATTTGTTCTTCGGTTTGGCTTTCTTCTCTCGTTTTCTTTTTCTCTCCCTCTTCTCTTTTAGTGGCCTGTCGGCACCATGCTGCCTGAAGTTTGTGCCGATAACCTCCAGATTGGTGTCGTTTTGGCACTTTGCCTAGGCCCATCCGTGCTAATGCGCCTTTCTGGCTGATGGAGGCTGAGGCCTATAAATACCTCATTTATGGCTCCAAAACACTTCTCGTTTTGCTACCCAGGGCCCTATTTTCTCAAATTTCACACACTCTACCCAAGAATGGAGCCATTCATCAGTTATGGCACGCAAAGGTGGACCAATAGGCTAATAAAAGTGGAGAAAATTAATTTAAGCTGGTACGGTATGGCTTCTAAGGTGACGCTGAGAGGCTTGCCAGTGGATCGAGCTTTTTTGGATGCCTGTTTACACCTGTGGGATCCATAAACTCATGTTTTTCAATTTGGTACACAATTTGAGGAGATGTGTCCGACATACGAGGAATTTGCGGCTATTTTGGGCAGTAGTTGTGAGAGGGCTCCGGTGGCTGTACCAATCGGGACTAGGTTTTTCAGGAGCTTCATGAGGATGATCGGTCTCTCTATGATAGAGGCTAGGGAGTTGGTGGTAGGAGATTAGGTGGATTTATCTGGGTTGGTGGAGCGATATCTGGATCCACTCGGGTTTGATGACCTAGAGGACTAGAGGTTCAAGACTCAAGCTTTAGTGTTTTCTTTGGTGAGTATTGGCATACTAACTGGTTTAGTAGGCTGGGGGATCTCAAGTTGGCAGACCTGGTCCTTCAAATTGAGCGAGGCACCGGGATTGCTAGTATGGCTTTGGCAGAGACTATTTTGAACCTTGACCAAGCTTATAGAGTAGAGGGGAGGGGAACTGGTCAGCTAGCCCGATCTTACTATAAGTAAACATTCTCAAACTAACTTTTGTTATGCTTAGATAAGGTGCTTTCTAAAAAAAAGCTTATGTTTGGTTTGCATATGGATGCATATTTCACTACAAAAAAAATGCATTTTAGCAACGACAAGTTCCGTTGCTAATTTGTTAAATCCATTGCTAATCTTATTTTAGCAAGTAATTAGCCACGGATCGCGTCCCTCTCTAAAAACCTCATTTTAAATAATTAGCCATAGATGAACAAATCATTGCTAAATTAGCCACGAAAAATTCCCTTGCTATTTTGAATCATGTCCGTTGCTAAAAGAATGTTTGTTTGGGTGCCAAACTCGTTGCCAATGTGTGCCTAATCTATATCTAATTCGTTGTTGAATCCCTTGCTAATTGCTATCTAAATCCATTGCTAATGCCCTTGCTAAGCGATTGTTATTCCGTTGCTAATTCACTAGCTAGTCGATTTCTCATCCATTGCTAAATCCCTTACTAATCTCTTTCTATTTTCGTTGCTACATTACTTGTTAATCGCTTTCTAATTTCGATGCTAAATTACTTGCTAATAGTTATCTATTTTCGTTGCTAAAACACTTGCTAATCTCTATCTACTTTTGATGCTAAATCCCAGACTAATCTCTTTTTCATTCCAATGCTAAATTGCATGCTAATCTCTATCTAATTCTATTGCTAACCCATTGCTAAAAGTCTTGCTACTCCGTGTCTATTACCGTTGCTAATATGAAATCCCTCGCTAAGTTGTTACCAAATGCATGACTAATTCATAGCTAAAATTGCAACTTACTTCAATCTCTTACTACTTCCATTACTAATTCTATTGGAATATTATTGAAATTCCTAGCTAATATGTTGCTAAATACATTGACATTTATAATCCGTTGCTAAAATCATTGCTAAATATATTAAGATTTTGTTATTGAATCCATTAATAAATTTACAATCTATTTAAACAATTCTCAATCACTTGATATTAAAAGGCAAAATAAAATATAAAAGTCAAACTTTTAATATATAAATATAAATTCAAATAGTATAAATATTTCCTAAATTCAAAGTTCAATCTAAATAAGAAATGTAAGTTATGTATGTTTCACCCAATGTCAACATAGACTAGCATCATCATCATCATCATCATCATCATCATCCTATTGTGATCTAGGATGTTGCTTGTTATGGGTAGGTGCATTAGGTAAGCCGCCAACCAAAGATGCTAACTGAGTATGAAGTATATCTTGAAGTTGCCGTTGGAGTTGATTCTGTAGTAGATGTCTTTGCTGTTGAACTTGCTGTTGGACTTGCTATTGCATTTGCTCTTGCATCTCCTTCATACGTTGCTCCATTTCTTGAATATGCAAAGTCATATCCTCATTTTGTTGTTCTAAGACGCGAGATGTCGTTGAGGAGCTAAAACCACTAGAGTGCCCATATAAAATTGAAGCTTGCGAACCAAGACCATAAACGCATTTCTTCTTGACACCACCAACTTCATCTAGATATATTTGTGTCACGTTGACTGGACAAGACTGACTAGATCCTTCATGATCTTGAGATTCAACTTGAGCCCTCGATGAAACAGCCTCCTAAAAACAAAAATATATTATTAAAATCAGTGCATCTATATTAACTACCCAATTTATAAGCATAATAATTTTAAAATAGTATTTATATAACTTACAAATGTCCTCTTGGACTTTTGGTCAACAAATTGTCGATCCTTCCTCCTAGTGTGTGTTGCCTCTAAAAGCTCATGAGGAAGCGGTATTCGATATAATTGAGCCGCCTAATAAAATTTATATCACAATCATAATACTTTCATTTCAAAATAAATAAATATGAAGATTTTAATAAGTTAATTAAGTGAATAAATAAATATACCAAACGTTTTGCATGTAATTTGTGAGGAAGAGAACCCCCTATGTGTAAAGAAGGATCAGTTCCTATGCCACTGGTCTCGCTAAGACGATTCTTGGAATATTATTCAGACTTAGCTTTAAACTCAGGAGTCTCCTAATGAGGTTTTCAACTCTCCCAAATATTGTTCGGCAAATATTTAAGTTTCTTCTTTCGCCATTTACTAAGCACATCGCTATAGCGTTCCCCAACCTTCCTATACCAAACCTTCTTCACAGAGGTCTCAATTGCCTCATCCCATACAAAGTGTTTCTGAAAAGAAAAAATGGAAAAAAAATCATTTTTATATCCATAAGAAATAATGTAAAGCAACAACTTCCTATTCATATATTTTATTAAAAGAAAAATTTATCAATAAGTGAAAATCATTAGCTATAGAACTAGCTCTTTACCAATTAATACACTGAAACACATTCTCTGAAAAAGTAAAATTAATTGCAAGCTGAAATTTTCACCACTCTTATTGAAGAATCATTCCCATTATGACAGTAAGATAGTAGATGGTTGAAAAAATTCAGGAAACAAGCACATAAAATAAAATAACAATCATAATACATCAAGCCAACCACCCTTCAAGTAATGGGATTGTACAACAACAGAAGAAAAATAAAATTTGTATTGCCTCTGCTCCACCATCTGTCTCAAAGTCCCAACCCAACTACTAATCAGCTAGCTAGTCATTTACATTGAACTGATTCCCTCCTTTCCCAACAAAAGGAATCTGCTGTTAATATTAACTACCATAATCATTTCGAAATTAATTTCCATTAAAAAATTGTTTATTTGATGTATTAACATAGGTAGATAACTAAAATCTACTGGCAGTAAAACTAATAAGGCAAAGGTTTTTCCTCTCAAAGCCTTTACACTCCCAAAAGAAAGAAACAATTAAAAAGCAAATAGCAAATAGCAGATAATTTTGCAAATATGAAAACCTTGATATTAATAATATAAGTAACAAACGTTCAAAATTTCCACTTTACAAGATTGGATACAGTTTTGAAAAAATTGATATTATTTGTAAATTGTTAACCAATCTGTTTTTACATGAAAAGAAATAAAATATACAGTTTTGAACCATTTCTAGTTCATTAAATTACTGTCGGGTTCATTAAAATATGCTATTTGAGGAATTTATTTATTTTGGGTTATTTTACTGTGAAGATTGCAGAGCTTTTAGTGAAGAGAGAAGTAATAAAAGGTTTGATTCTGGTGAGATTGGTATTGCTGGGTTTATCTAGAAGACCAGGCACACTTTTGCTTTGTGGGTCTCTTTGTTTTGGAGAGAAATTTCAAGTATTTCGTTGGATAAGAGAGAGAAAATACTGCAGAAGTGGTTCAAAAACAGATTTTTCACTCCTATCAGACTTGTTTTCCAGCTTATCAAGGTTGGTTGCCTCTACATTTTATTGTTTAGAATAGAGCTTAAAAAGCCGGTAGGTGTTGGGTTAATTTTGTAAAGGATAAAGGGACCACAGTACTTAGCTCTTCTAAAAAATGGACCACAGATTGTTTAGGTGAACAGCAATCACTCATAGGCCTGATGTATTTCTAAACTTTAACTGTAAGAGGCCTGACCTTCAAACTAAAAAGCATATAGTAACGACAGATGCAGACACGGCCGGAAGGAGTTCTGCCTATGGAAAACATCAAACTAAGTACACTATAGGACAAAGAGTAACTAAGATTACAAATTTTTTACATGTTGTTGGAGGTGCAATCCTCTGGCAAAGGACAAATTTTTGCAGAAAATAAAAAATTCCAAGTACAAATGATTTACTCTGCTGGTGGCAAACACAACAACATCCCTACTCAATTATATTTTTACAAGTACTTTATATAACATGAACATTTAAAACAAGTAGATAGATGCATTTTCCATAGAAAGTATGTTCCACTGAAATCAAGCTTACATTACACAGTTTACATGTAGCAGAAAATTCAATTCCAGTTATAATATCTAGCCAAACTGCTTATAATGCACATTAAAATTCCAACCCAAGTGTAGATAGCCAATATTGTCTCAACATGACAAAAACAAATTAATATTTAATAGAAAATCCATAATTATCAGCTAGTATCTAAGGTAAAACACTTCCACATCACTGATTTGGTATGCAAATAACTTCCACATTTTTCTATTAATCATATATATCATAAACACTTCACATCAACTCTACATATCCAGCTCGTCTCATTCTATTAAGGACTAAATATGCAATATTAAAGCAACCAGACAAGAGAATTAGAATAGTTTTACCTTGAACTCCTCCCAATAAAAGTCCTTTGTTTCAGTTGTCACAAACTTTCAATCATGTCCTTCTGGATCCCATCTATCCTTAAAAATAGTTGTGATGATGCGGGCACAATCATCTCGATCAAATCTAAAATGGTTCACAATTAGTTTAAAATGTGCAGCTATGTTTGAAATAATTAAACAATATAGATAAACAGCGATAATTTAATAAATTCTTACTCATTCTCAACAACTTGAAGGGGAAGTCGATTGCCGTTAACTATAGTGGAGCCAATTTTTTATCCAATATAGCTTGTTGGAGTAGGCTCAGTAGACGATGAGGATAGCGTGCATCCAACTTGAGTGTTAGCAACTAGGTTTGATTGAGGCCCTATTGTTGGGGCTGATGGTGGTGGATGTGGAGGTGGAGATGGAGCTAGAGCTGGAGAAGGAGGTGGAGGTGGAGGTGGATGTGGCATTGTTGATATCGATGTTAAGGGCAACATGTGTCCTGGCAATGAATTAGAAACTGCATGTATATCTATTATTCTCCTGGTACGATTCTCATTGGCTACTCTCTCCAATCGAATAATCTTAGCTCTACCTAAATGTCCACCTTGCCTTGGCAACATATCTGCAAAATGAAGGAAATAAAATTGTAACTTTATACAAATATATAAAGAGGTTTACCTGCTTTAAAAAGAAAATAAATATATATAAAACATAGAAGCCAAGATAATAGAAAGAGATAAGTACAATTTAATACTTATTACTTATTAACAAGTGTTGCGATGTATAGAAATTATCTAATTACATATATAGCAATTTTAGGGACGTAACAACAAAAAGGCATACGTAGCAAAATATTACAATATTTTATCTAAAAAACCATTAACTAAAGCAGATTACATCCTAACTATTACATTCTATTCACTGCCATTATCTTCATCTTGATATTCATCATCATCAACATCAATATCATTATACATTTCATATTCATTTTTGGCCTCATCTGATGAAATCTCATCCCCTATTTCCATTAATTCACCATTTGGATCATTAAGTTCAATAGTGTCATTGGCTTCTATGACATCAAATGGCTGAAATTCTAGATCATCATCTTGGAATGGATCAACTTCTACTGGAGGTGGCACTACAGACGATGTAGGAATGTCCACATTACTTCTAGCTTTTATTTTGCAAACAGCCCACCAATCACTCGTATCACGTCTTGTTCTAGGATAGGTGACATAATACACTTGACCCGCTTGCGTTGCCAAAACAAATGGTTCATATCTATTCAATCTCCTCCTACGATTGATATAAACAAGCTTATATTGCTTGTGAACCCTTGTCCCAATATCTAGAATTGGATCAAACCATTCACACTTAAATAGAACCGTTCTTTTTATTGGCAATCTAGGATACTCCAACTCAAGAATTTCTTTCAATACACCATAATAGTTGCTCTCATCGCAACTATAATTGGTTCCCTTTATGCACACTCCACTGTTGTTGGTTGATCTTGCAGAACTATGACTTTCGATTTGAAATTTGTAGCCATTGACATAATATTCAGAGAATGATTTGACCGATCTTAATGGACCTTATGATAAGTCCTTAATGAACTGATTGTGTACATGCTCCCTTGCCTATTCAATGACAATAACTACAATCATAAGGAAGAAAAAGTAAAATAGACATGAAAATGTTGTTTTTGGTAACTCGTAACTTACATATGTTTTAAACTATGATGTAAAATCTTCTTCAAGTTTGGAATCCAACTCAGTATCTGTGATCTGCAAAAAATTTTGCCGCATAAAATCGGTCAAGATCCTTTAAAGTAATGTAAATTTGAGGTGCATATTAATATATATGATGATGTATTATTTAAACATAAAAATGAATGATAACAATTAATAAGATATAATTTACTAACTCGATACATGGACACACTTCTATGCAATTCAACAAAATGTACAGTTGAGCTGCATCAGATTCTTGGTCTATCATAAATCGCATCTAGGATCTTCCAAAGCTTCAACTAGTTAATAAATATGGAAAGAGTGCCTTCGATTTTCATTTCATCATTTAAATCACAATCATCATTCCATGACAATCTTCTATGCCTTGTGTATACATGAGGCTCGAAATAATGTGAGCAAAAAGATGATGCTTCCTCAACTAAATATGCATTATATATTGATCCTTTGACCCTTTCCTTATTCCTTACATTGTTTTTAAATTTTCGAAGGTTCCTTAAATGTATATACATGACGAGTAATAAAGTCATTTGTGGATAGTAAAATAAAGTGAAAATATCACAAATTCATTAATAGAGAGTAATTGTTACCTTTCATATGGGTACATCCATCGACATTGTACTGGACCAGCTACAGTTACTTCATAAGCCAAGTGAACCGGTAGGTGTTCCATTGAGTCAAAAAAACTTGGTGGGAATATACGCTCTAACTTACACAGTATTATAGGGATCTCTTACTGGAGTCTGATCATGTCTTCTGTCTTAATTACAATACAAGTGAGATCTTCGAAGAAAAGACTTATCTCGGTAAGTGCTTGCCACACATTTGGTGGCAACAGTTCACGAAATGCAATAGGAATCAACCTCTGCATAAAGACATGATAGTCATGGCTTTTCATACCAAACAACTTATGTTTTTTCATGTCTACACTTCCTCCCATATTCGATGCATATCCATCTGGAAATCTTAGGTTTTTCACCCATTCACACAAAACTTGTTTAGCTTGCTTGTCAAGTGTGTAACATGCTTTCGGGTACTCACCATCAATAGCATGTAACTCACGGCGCCGACAAAACTCCTTTAAGTCTTCTCTTGATTTTCTATTGTCTTTATTTTCCCTATGACATTCATAACAGTGTTGAATATATTTTCAAAGAAATTCTTCTCAATGTGCATCACATCTAAATTATGTCGAATGAGATTTGTACTCTAATAAGGCAAATCCCAAAAAATGCTTCTTTTCTTCCAACCACAAACCTTACTAATTTGACCATGTACCTCATCAGCATCAAGTTCTGTCACCTTCCTCAAACCTAAATCCTCTATCTCCCTCAAGATATCAACACCTGATCAAACCGATGGAGGGTTTATTGTGACCACTTTATTCTTTCGAAATGAGTTTTTATTCCTTCTGAATGGATGATTTGCTGGTAAGAACTTAGGATGACTGTCAAACCAAGACTACTTACCACCTTTTCTGAGAGTAAATGCATCTGATTTCTCCATACAATATGGACATGCTAACCTACCTGCAGTGCTCCGCCCAAAAAGCATCGATAATGCAGAAAAGTTACTAATTGTCCATATTAAAGTAGCTCTCATCATCAAATTTTGCTTCTTAGAAATATCATACGTATTCACACCTACATCCCATAGCCGTTGCAATTCTGCGATCAGAGGCTGCAAGAAAACATCTAACTTATCCTTTGAATTCTTAGGCCCAGGAATTATAATAGACAAGAATAAGTAAGACTCTTTCATGTATATCCAAGGCGGTAAATTGTATGGCATCACTGCGACGGGCCATGATGAATATTGTTGTTCGGACTGTCCAAATGGTTGAAACCCATCAGTGCATAGCCCTAATCTTACATTTCGAGTTTCATATGCGAAAGATGGATGAACCGCATCAAAATGTTTCCATGCAGGTGAATCTAACGAGTGCATGCCATCTCATGTTCTTAGTTGTGGCTTCAAAAGCATACAAACGTTGTAGCCTTGGAGTAAGAGGGAAGTAATACATGTATTTGTACAGAATTGAATGTCTTTGTGACCTAGTTTCATGCATCGTAGGCTTATATTGACAATGGTTACAAAACTTGCAACTTGTCAGCTCGCTATCTTCTCCCCAATAAATCATACACCCATTCTTATAGCTATGAATCTTTTCAATTGGCATATTCAACCCCTAAAGTACCTTCTTTGTTTGGTAGAAATTATCTACCATAATATTATTCTTAGGCATTAATTCTTTCATCAATTCACAAATGTCATCAAAACACCTTTCAGACAAGTGGTGTTCTGCCTTGATGTGCAACATGTGTGCAACAACTGACAAATGAGAATGATTTTCACAACCATCCCATACTATTTCATTTGCAGAACTTAATAGGTCATAAAAGATTTGAGCATTGGTGTTTGGCAATTCTTCCATATCATTGTTATATAATGAGGGACCAGCAGCATCGGAAACCATTCTATGATATTCAGTATTAAACTCATGCTCATTGAACGCACTGGTATTTTTGGATGGATAATTTATGGTATGATCCGAAGTTGGAACTACTTCAGGCTAATTGTCATCACTAATAACTATAGTTTCTCCATGGAAGGTCCAAACATAATATCATGGTACAAAATCGTGTCGAAATAGATGAGACTATACTATATAAATGTCTTCGAAGTTCCAATTTTGACACTTCTTTCGATTACATGGACACCTAATTCTATCACCATCCCTACCTTCCTTATAATTCATAGCAAAGTTAATAAAATTTTGAACACCTGTCCTAAAAGCTCTATTCAGTAGACCTGGTGTGAGCCTTTTATACATCCATTGACGATTTGAATTCATTATTTTCTGATATTATTATGACAACAATTAGTTTGATTGATATATCACGTTATGCAAGAATTGGATGAAGTTTTGCCGATCCTAGTTCTCAAAACTCCTTATATCCACACATAAATATATCACGTTATGGACATGCTCTTTGATGGATTATAAGTTTCTGAAAGATAGCTAGCTATAAACCAATTATGCTCATATGTTCATATTTAATTGAATAAAATGGTAGCTTTAAGAGGCACCTTGACATACAATAGCAAAAGAATATATTTCAATATTCATAACCAATTGTGGTGAAACAATAGAGGAAGTAAAAAATATTTCTTTTATGCAAAATCAAAAGGTTTTATTTTAAAAAAAGTTAAAGCAAAGAATACACAATTTATAAAATAAAGTACACAATAAGGACATGACTTACTATTCAAAGCTAAATCAGGACCAGAATTAATTAAAGCTGATTTATTTTGGACTCCGTGTACGGTAACACACACAGAACCATGTGAGAATCCTGCCATAAGTGAAAAATATCCTTTTTGTCAAAAACAATTAAAGTAACATTCTCCGAACAGAAATAATAATATATACAAGTAATAAAAACATAAAAAGAAATAATATCTTAATAAATAAAAAACCTTAAACACCAATTTTATTAGAGTAGTCTTCCTTTATTTTGCATTCTTTATTTTATTTAATTTTTTTATCAATGATTTCTGATATGATATTAAAATAAAATCTAAGATAGTAAATCATAAAAAATTGACATGACTGTTTTAAATAAAGTCAAAATTAAACAAATATAGAATAATTCAAATTTGAAAATCGCTAGAGTGGAGTGAATAATTTTCTCCTACATTATCGCAAAGAGTAACTTATGAAAATTTTAGAACTTTGAACTTTTCCTTCTATGGATTAGCAGTAGCCATTTGGAGTACATAAATAAATATTACTTGCCAATGTTATTACTATGCTGGCAATCAAAATTGGAATAGGGATTTATGGAAAAAAAAATCTTTATAAAGGTGGATGTATAAAATTCATGAAAAGGAAATGCATGAGACATGATTTAACATTAAAAGGCAGACATCCTATTAGGATTAGCACTAAAAAAAGAAAGAGTAAGACTTAGTGTCTCTTTCTTCATCTCTTCTAAGGGAGTTGTGTGATATGAATGGAAAATAATAGTGAGAAAATAAAATACGAAAGTGTGTGGACTGCAAAATTCAAATTTTGAAGAAGAAGATAACCAAAAGTATATTTTCCCACGTAAGAAGAAAATGACAGCTTTCATAAACTAATATTTTACGAAAACTAATAATTAATAGGATGTCAATAGCAAAAGAACAATCTTTAGGAAAATGCCAAATAACTAAATTTTATGTATCCTAATCTAAAACTGATGTTGCAGAATAATTTAAAGCAGTTTTACAGTCAGTTAGTCCATGTCTAATGAATCAAAACAATAACATCCACATCTTTGAATTGCAGAATTCTAATGGAAGCAACTTGCATTTTTAAAGGTTGTGCCTTTTGATTTAAGATATTCCCAAGGCTAAGAAAATTGTTTTTGATTTTGCTTATACTAGATTAAGCAAGAAGGATAAAGGCAATAACATAATTGTAAACATATGAGAAAATAAGCCCAATCACGTTTAGATGGAAGAAGAAGATAACCAAAAGTGTATTTTCCCATATAAGAAGAAAAGGACAGCTTCCATAAACTAATATTTTATGAAAACTAATAATTAATAGGATTTTAATAGCAAAATAACAATCTAACGTAAAACTGTTGATTCCTCAGTATGGTTTTTCGTATATGGACTAACTAATTCAACAAGGCATGCTATAATTGGTAGACCATTGAAGCACATCAAATCTAACGTAATTGTTCTCATTAAACATGAGGGTTGAACTCAACTAATTATTTTATGGAGAAAGTTATATACCTACATGCAGTGAAGTTCATCTAGGATGCTGAATCAAGATGCATTGAATTCATTTAGGATGCAGTGAAGTTATATACCTACATGTAGTGAAGTCCATATAGAGGTTGTTCATTTAGTTTTATTAGTCTTTTAGAATCTATGTTTTAGAGCTTTACAGGCTTCCTTTGAACTTCATCCAATTTCTATAGTCATTTATAATTTGCTTCTTTTACAATTTCAGTTGAAGACTGTGCATGATTCCTCAAGAACTGAAATTGCAGGATCTTGGAACCTGCAGATTCAAGTTATTGCCCTACTTCATGAGCTCTGATTTTCAAATCTTTCTTTTGAATTTACTGTCTTTTAAGTGAATTAGTTCAAGTTATTCTCAATACTGGAGATAATAAACATGTCAGCCTCCAATATGGGATTAAGTCTTAATCATCAAAATTTGTATAGACACATGGGTATCTAAACCTAATCGTGTGTCCATAACATGACAAATTTTCAAGAAAAAAAAAAGTTCAATATGGAACTCTGAGCATGTATTAGCTAGAAAAATGCAACAAAGGATGTTATTTTTTGTAATCCACAATTAAAATAATATAGTTAATGCAACTAAAAAATTTCATAAAACTATGAAGTATGTCTGTCAGAGTCCTTAAAAAATTGGTACCCACTTGAAAAATTGCATAGTTTAATATACTATTATTAATAATAGCTTTAAGAACCTTTGAAATTTTGATAAAGTAAAATTAGGATAATAAGATAAAATAGAAGTTTCATTTGTTTATTTATTGGAACCAGAAAATTTCAAGTTCTAATAAGGGAGCTTAAACTATCAGATGTGTCCAAGAAAACCAATATCAATCTGACTCTTTCTTGATCCTCCAAATGCAGAAATAGAATCACTAGCTTGCAAAGACAATATTAAAAGTTAAAACCATATGATTCCAACCGTTACATATATTACTTAAATGCTAAGGTTGTTTCTCATTTCAGATTATCTTATCATTTCAATGTTATTATAACAATATTTACCATCATCCATTACTACAAATTCCAAAAAGTGGTCGATATAAGTTAAAATGTACCATATATTTATCCATAATTTAAGTAATTAAATTTTCTTATTGGAAAGATACAGTTGATATATCAATTTGGTTCAAAAAAGATGTTTACAGCCTATGGAGCTCTCTCACATAGAATATTGTTAAATCACAAATGAAAATATCTGCTCCAAACATAACTTTACAATACAAATTTAAACCATGTAACTTTATGTGGATGAATTCAACCTTTTAACTAATAAAATTACGTTTATTACTTAGATTTATGAAATTTGCACATATTAAATATAATATTACATATATTTAATTATAGCATTAAACAAAATATGCAGACACTCTTGTTAAGAGACTTTCACATACATATGCAATTTTAGGAGCTGTAGAACAAACAAAGTCCAAAATTTACAAAACTCATTGATTTTTAACAGATCATAAAATGAGTGAATGGAAGTCCAAAAAGATACAAAATTCAATAATTTTTAACACCAAAACACAAAATAAATGTGGTAAATTCACATGCAGCTAGCAAAATATGAAACTCATAAACACCTCCCACTCCAAGCCACCGAAAACTCTAATCTCTGGTAATCCCAAACAAAATACCTGTTTCAATATAACACTACTGATCTTCAAGAAACAAATTACTCTTCATCATATTCATTCAACAAAATAAAACTTCAAAGTATGCAAGATGGGCTGACATTTGAAAATTAATTAGGAAATTAAATTACTCATAGATTCAGTTCGTATGAGCACTCCACTCTTGACGCAATCCAGTAACAAACTCCCTGTTCCAAATATGGGTCGTTCCCCTTTGGTCTATCAGCTTTATGTAGGAGCCTCTTTCTCTTAGTAAATAGAGCAATGAAAAATAAATTCTTCCAGCTTCAAGTAATGAGACGACTCGTCGAGAAGGAAGAAAGACAAGTACAAAGAATTCAGAGTTGGGGAACAGCTAGGGATTGAGGAGAATGCAATAAACTTAATGGAAGTTGAAAGTTTGTTCCTTGGGAGATAGAGGATTGTTGTTCTTTGCAAGAATGAGATTTTTGGGAGAACTCAGTTTTTTGACAATGGCATTTGGGAGATTTAGGTTTTTGCGAGATTGATAGGGATTTTGGGAGTGCAATCTAAATTATGCCCAATATAGCCATTAGCCTATTTTTTTTAATTTTAAACTCACCATTAATATTTAATCAATTGTTAATAACTATCATTCTATATTTTTTACATGTCGTTTAATATTTTGTATACTGTATAATGTTTATTTTTGGAACTGTTTATATATAATAGCAACAAATGTCATTAATGTATCTGCTAAAAAAAATGTAATTAGTATATCTTATTGATTTTAGTAATTAATTATTTAAAATTAAATTGTTTATTACTGATTAAAATATAAGTCAAAACATTTTTAAAAATCAATAGCGTTATTAATTTTTTAATTTATTCAAAATTATAAAATATTATTAATATTATTAGTGATATTACCCGATGAGTGAGATGAGATGAGAGAGATCACTTCTCCTTTAACCATAGATTTCGATTTTGAACTCTAAGTATGGAATTCCTTCAAACACTCAGGAGGGAATACCTTGCTCCTATTTATGGGTGTGTGGCGAGAATCCGGAATAGTCGAGGCAATATGAATTCTGAGTATTGAATGCTTAAAATGAAAATAAATAATTATATTAATTTCACATTATCAATGTTTATAAATGAAATTAAAAATAATTTTTTAAAACTAAAGAAAATTAATTTCAAAGCAAACCAAATTTTAAAATCTTGTCATGCCATCTAACTTCAAATTTCATATATTCATATAGATAGATCGATAGGATTCACTAGTAAAATCACCTAAATAAAAATAATTATAAAAACAATCATCTACATGATAGTATGAGATTAGCGATCGATGAAAGTAGAAGAGTTATTCGGAATATGTTTAAAATTTCATTTGCAATATGCCCTTAATTATATTCAATCTACTTAAAACTCAATGATATAATAAAATAAAATTAGTAAAATATAAAAATAATTAAAATAAAATTTAAATTGATAAATATCTAAATTTATAATTAAATCAAGAAAATATAAGAGTATATATATATTAAGTCATTTTAACATCCAAATTTTATTATATTATTTTGATCTGTATTTGAAATATTATATAAAGATTTTAAAATTATGTATAATAAGTTTTAGATAGATAGTATATAGGTACTGTAGAGCTCATGTCCAATTCAGGCCAGTTATTGATAATTAATTTAATAGACATATATCTATCTCAAAATTTAATAATCATACATGCTTAATAAATTCATCCCTCAAATTGATAAGAAAATTATAGCATTATCAATTTTGAGTATGACATATATATATCTCAAGTTATCAAACCTAAAATTTAATTTGTCGCACAAAAATTTATCAACTCCAATTAGTATTTTAATTAAAAATAATGATATAAAATAAGATACAAATATAATAAATATATTAAATTGATAAAATTAAATTTCTCATTAACAAATTGCGAAAAAATGAAAAATATGAATAAACTATGCTAATGAAAATATCATATGTTAATAATACTTTAAAAAAATAAGTAATATTAGCAAGGGATTTAGGTATCCCTGGCTAAACTTCATTGTTATTCGGTTGCTGGTTTGTTACTTAGTTGCACGGTAAATTGCTCTTTTACATTAGTAACGGAATCAATATCCCTTGCTATATTACGTTCCTAATCCCTTGCTAAGTTCTTGCTAATATTTGTGCTTATATTTCCCACACAATTTAGCAAGGGATAACATATCCGTTGCTACTGTTCATTGCTAATCCGTTGCTGAACCCTGTCTAATAAAGGCGCCAAAATTTCCCGCGAAATTTAGCAAGGGATAACAATTCCCTTGCTAATTTCCATGACTACTCCATTATTAAACCCTAGCTAATATTGGTCCCAAAAGTTTTCATGAAATTTAGCAACGACTAATAATTCCATTGTTAAAAACCCTAGCTAATTCCTAGCTAAGCCCCAAAATTTCCTAGTTTGGGAAATACTAGCACCAAAATATTAGTAAGGGATTATATTCCCTTACTAATTATCTATGGCTAATCCGCTCCAATTCCATTACAAAAATCCAAAAGTTGAATTAACTTTCGATCCCTTTCTAATCCATGGCTAATCAGTAGTTAATTAGCAATGGATTTTATCCATTACTAAAATGCGATTTTCTTGTAGTGGGAATAATAGGCTATTCATTAGGTCCCCCACTCTAGTTGGGAGGAGCATTGCCATTCTAATTGGCAGTTATCATGGTCCTAACTTTCCCTAGAATAGTCTCTCTCTAGGCAGCAATGGTGTTCTAAAGGGAAGCATTCTGTTTTGTTAGCATAGTCCGAATACGGGTCTCTTGTTCCTAGAGCATTTCTTCGATCAGTGCTTTAAAATCATTAGGTAGAGCCATTGTTGTTGTCATTCTCTAGTGGAGAAAACAAAGAATGGTATCAGTATATATCCATTGTAGAAGTTTAGTACTCAGGTCAGGGTTTGAGGTTTTGGATATCTGGGTTCTCAGGCCTGGTTTGAGGCTTTAGTAGATTCAGAAGCAATGCACGAACCAAGGTTTGGGGCATGACTCAGCCATTGCCCTAATTTGGGAAATGCACGAGCCAAGATTTAATGGCATGACTCAAGCATTGCCCCTAGTTTGGGAAAATGGGGTGCTTAGGTCTGATCTAAGGCTTTGGTAATCCGAGGTTCTCGAGTCAGGTTTAAAACTTTCTAGTGTTTGACGATCTGAGGTGCTCAAGTCAAGTTTTAAGACTTTCTGGTAGTCTGAGGTGCTCAGGTCTAGTTTGAGGCTTTGGTAGAGTTGGAAGCAATGAACGAGCCAAGATTTGAGGGCATGACTCGGGCATTGCCCCCTATTTAGGGAAGTAGAAGTGCTTAGGTCTGATATAAGGCTTTTAGTGAATCTGAGGTGATCAGGTCAGGTTTTAAGGCTTTCTAGTAGTCTGAGGTGCTCAGGTCATGTTTGAGGCTTTTGGTATAATCTGAGGGCGCTCAGGTGAAGTTTGAGGCTTTTGGATAGGAGAAAGCAATGCACGAGCCAAGATTTAATGGCATGACTCGAGCATTGCCCTTAGTTTGAGAAAAGAGGGTGCTTAGGTCTAACCTAAGGCTTTAGTAATCTGAGGTGCTCAGGTCATGTTTGAGGCTTCTAGTGTTTGAGGATCTGAGGTGCTTAGGTCAGTTTTGAGGCTCTGGGTATTTGTGGTGCTCAGGTGTGTTTTTAGGCTTTTTAGTATTTTTAGATAAAGTTGGAAGTAATGCACGAGCCAAGATTTGAGGGCATGACTCGAGCATTGCCCCTGATTTGGCAAATGGAAGTATTTAGGTTTGATCTAAGGCTTTCTAGTAAGGTAAGGTGCTCAAGTTGGTTTTGAGGCTTTGGGTATCTGTGGTGCTCAGGTCTATTTTGAGGCTTTTGGTAACCTAAGGTGCTCAAGTCTGGTTTGAGGCTTTGGTAATAGGTCAGATGTATTTCCTCTAGTAAGGATTAGTGTTTGGTTACCATTGTATTGGGTTTAGGATACCACTGGATTGGTCTGTTTGTTACCACTGGATTGGGTTTAGGACACCACAAGATTGGTCTATTTGCTACCACTGAATTGGGTTTGGGATACCACTAGATTGGTGTGTTTGTTACCATTGGATTGGGTTTAGGGTTACCACTAGATTGGTGTGTTTGTTACCACTGGATTGGGTTTAGGGTTACCACTAGATTGGTCACTATTTGTTCAGTCTCTTGGTCCATAACATGTAATGCATGAATACATGAATGTCATGCCAAAATGGTTTCATGATGAAGGGTGCATATAATCCTAGGGATCGGATCTAGGGGCATTACATTCTTTTGGTGGATTGGTTCGATGGTTCAAGGGTCCAATCCGCTTAGACTTGGTATATAACTTGTCATTTGACCATGTCGTATCGAATCAAATGATTGGTATGCCAAACCCATTACCCTACTATAAGGAACGGAGGTGCGCAGCAAGAGTGAGCAGGCATTTTGACCCGGGACAACACTAAGGAAGATTGCCCAAAAATGATAATAGCAACTTAGTTTGCTTAGTTCTAATGATAGGAAAGGATCCCAAATGATGCATTTATATTTATGCAAGGTTATTTTCAATCAAACCCAAACTGGAGATCTGAAACCTACTCAGTAGTCCTCTTACTATATTTTTTAGTTTAAAAAATATTTTAGAGGTCCCTAGTGGAGTCGCCAACCTATGAGCCTCCCTCCTGGGCGCCATGGGAAAGACCCATAGTGGTAGAGTCTAACTGGATGGTCCCACTGGTTGATTTGACACGAAAGAAACTAGTAACATTCAAAACTGGTCAGAACCTTGCTGCGGTCCCTTTCCCAATTCGTTTTAAGTGTTAGCCCTTTATGCAGCTAGTTAGTCTATTTAATTTATCTGATTATCAATTTTACCAATTTTAAAGCTCTGTTTAGTGCTTAAGTGATGTCTAGTTTGGCTCTTTGGAGCGCCTTGTGTGGTGTGTGAGAATCGCCACCTTACTTTGTTTTTGTGTTTGCGAAAAATATAAGATAAAAACCCCATGTTTGACTCCTTTACATGTGCCACAATGGATAAAATGCACTAGGCTCGAATCATTGGGTTCAAGGATTAGGTTTTCGGTTTCATTGTTTGGATCAATAGTTTCGGTTTAAATTGAAAATCAAAATTATTATTTTGCATGAATGTCAGATTATCGATGCATGACATACTCATAATGCATTTCAATATTAGAAATATAGTGCATTAAAAGCAAGTAGATATAAAGGGTGTGTGTTTCAGAGGGTACCTCAACTCTAGCCTCATTATCGAGCAATTCTAGGTTGTGCAACACATTTCCCCTAAGTCTCGACCTGTCAATTCTGTCGGGGGCCCCGCTACCTAGGCTAAATCAGTAGGTATGCCTTCATACGTCATTTGTATGAGGATCAGGGCGTACGAAGTTCTACCATCAATCAGGATGGTAGGTTTTAAAGGTGCCGCTCTTAGAGGGGGTTTATTGGTGTGTCGATTGATTCCAGGCTTAGTTTTCAAAACTGGTTTTGAGGTTTTACTGAACGGACCAGGCTTAAAGCATGCATAGTGCCATCTGGACCGTGCTTAATTGACAAAGTCTGCATTAGTGATTATACCCTCATGATGCGACTTGAATGCAGCTCCACGGTGTGTTGTTGACTAAGGAGTTTCCTCCAAATAGAAGCTAAGGTAGGGCACAAGGACCCATATATTAGTCTTATAATATTGTTAAATGATGAATTATTAATCAATCACTAGATTTGATTAATAAGTAATAACATAACTAGTAGCTTTGGCCTAAGGAAGGTCAAAGTGTAAGTGAAAGTCGAAAATATCGACTTTTGAGAACTGAGTCAGGCTTAAAACTCAACTATGGAATTGAGCAAAGCTAGACTCTTTGGTGTCAGAACTGTATAAGAGAGAGTGAGAGTTGTTGATGCTTGAGAAGCGTTCGATCAAGCAATAAGAGGTGTGAAATGAGAGGGGGAAGTGTGCCTTTTATAGGCAAAGGCACCCTTAAATCGGCACCGAAAACATCTTTTTTGGCACCAGTGGGGAACCTTGGCGGCAGCCTAGTCGGCGCCACCACCTGGGGCGATTGATGCCACCGTTGTGCTAGCTGATGCCGATCAGGGCATTTTACTAGGATGCCTCTCCCCTTTAGTTTTTGGGTTTCTAAGCTTTTGGGAGTCCATTCGAGGCCCAAATGATGTCCAATCGAGCTAATTCTCACACTGTTAAAATCGTGGCGAAATTTCCTAGAGCCTGGTATTGAAATGATGGTCAGTAAACAGCTGAAGAAAACCAAGGCCAACATTTCTATATGGGGGTTGATTCAGCCTTCCTTCATACACCTCCAAGCTTTGGTTGAGGCGATGAATTAGTGTCAGACAACTGCTGATATCACTCCAGAAGCTTTGGTGGCTTCCATCATAAGAAACCGTCTAGCAATGGCTCTCTACTTCTCAGACCATGGGATCCCTGTAGGAGGAGATCACAACCATGCTCTCTATGTCATAGTCCAAGCTAGGGGTAAAACAATTCCTACGGTTCTAGTAGATAACAGGTCAGCACTGAATGTCTATCATCTAAAGGTAACCAGTTGTCTGGGATTAATTGCTAAAGACTTTATGCCCTTTGATCAAATAGTGAGGGCATATGACCACAACAAATGGGAAGTATTGGGTGTGGCTGAGCTAGAGGTCACAATTGGGACAGCAATAATGACTATCCCTTTCCAAGTAATGGATGTCCTGGCCTACTTCAACCTACTTCCAGGAAGGCCGTGGATTCATAAAGATAAGGCAGTAGCCTCCTCTTTGCATCAAAAGCTGAAATTTCCCCATGGAAATGCAGTGGTGACAATCGAAGGAGACTTGGAGAAAAAAATCAAAAATTCCCTCTTTGGCCCCACTATTGGAAATTCAGCCTAAGCCAAAAATCTATCCATTCTCTGGGTTCTCCTTTTATTCAGTTCAGTTTATCAAGGCAAAGCCAAGTAAACCAATTTTTCCAGTGGACTTTGATCCCTATAGTAACCTTATGGTGGCTAACATGTTGAGAACCATGTGTCACTTTCCAAGATTGGGATTGGGCCACAACCAATAGGTTATGGCCTCCTTTACTGAGTATCCGATTGTTGAACCCCCTTTTGGTATTGGATTCAAGCTGACAGATGAAGACTAAGAGGAGGTGAAAGATGTCAAGCAGAAGGCGATAATGAGAGGTGAAACAAGGGACATTCTGATGCGTCCATACTTCAAAACCCTTAATGGTTGCTTTACCATGGAAGGGGAATCAGAACCCTATTATTTCTTTCAAGAACCATGGTATTGCCCTTTAACCAAAAGACTAATCCCTAGTTTTGAACTTCTCCTTGATGTTAGGCTCCCGGTAACAGAATTTGAGCCTCTCTTTAAGCTCTAGATTGATTAGGAGGACAACATGGAGAGACCTCTCTTTAACCTCTGTATGATTATTGAGAAAGTGGAACTAGACCCCACAAACCACATATAGCCCATCCAACAACCTTTACAGAATTGGTAGAGCAGTCAACCTTCCTTCTACCTGAACGTGAACCTGAGTCACAAATAGAACTTGAGTCAGAGTCCAGTTTAGAGTCTTCCTAATCATCTGAGTCTTCTTTGTCTTCCTTATTAGAAATAGGATACCTCTTTATAAAACTCAGTGTAAACACCGATCATGGCACCTTTTTCAATAATAAAAAGTTTCAGTTTTCTTATTACCCTTTCTCCACCTTGAATGAGATTGTTGGCAAATCATAAAAAGAAAAAGAAGAATTAAAAATAACAAAAGAGCAAATAAACATTGGCACAGAAAATGCACAAAAGCATACATTTATTGTGCATGAATGTGATTGTAAATAGTAGTTGACAAGGCTCATGAAGCAGTATTCAGATTGCTTTGCATGGATAACCAATGATATGATTGGTATAGATCCTGATATTGCAGTTCATAAGATCCCCACTTATGATCACATCAAACTAGTGAAACAAAAACTCCAAAGGCAGAAACCAAAAATCTCTCTTACAATCAAGGAGGAAACTACCAAGTTATTAGAGAACAGCTTCATAGAGCCTATTGATTATCCAACCTGGTTGGCCAACATAGTACCAATTCCCAAGAAAGATGGCAAGATAAGAATTTGTGTCGATTATCGGGATTTGAACAAGGCCTATCCTAAGGATGACTTCCTTTTACAACATATCGACTTGCTTATTGATAGAATGGGAGCATACAGTGTGATTTCAATCACAGATCTTTACGCGAGGTATAATCAAATACCAGTCAATCATCTAGATAAGCCAAAGACTTCATTCATCACAGAGTGGGGAACCTTCTGCTACAGGATGATGCCATTTGGTCTAAAGTGTAACAGTCCATTTTTTAGTGTCTTTTGCAGTGTCAGTAATAGTGATTTATCGGTCCGTAATTAGTACCATCGGTCCGAGACTTGGTATTATTTTGGTCCAGAAAAATTACTATACATGTATAATATTTTATTTAATATTTTTGGAGCATGTTTGCATGATATAGGTGGATAGAAAATATTTTATGAATATTTTTGGAGAATTAAGGCATTTAATGAATAGTGTTTTATAGTGTAGTATGTTAATGAATAATTGAGGAATTATTTTTGTGAAATTAATTTAATTAATTGGTAGAATTAAAAAATAATTAGAGGAGAATTATTTGATGAATATTTAGAGCCATTAGATGAGAATACTTTGAGTTGATCATAGTCATTCATTTGACATAAACCTAAGAAGTCAAGTTTGACTTTTCTACTTAAAGTTAGCACTCATCAACACTATTCACCCATCTTCTTCTCCACCTTTCCAACGCCAACTTTCTCTCCATTTTCCTCCATATTCACTCATTTTCTCTACCTCCAAACTACCTCAAATATCATGAATTAAACCAAAGATTAGTGAATAAACCTTAAGAAATAAGTAGAAGAAGTGGAAATTGGTGACTAGAAACTAAGGAATTCGGAGTTACTACCCAAGTAAGTAAGTTGTGATTTTTGATTTTAAGGATTTAATTAAGGAATTCATAGTATTTATATGTTAGATTATGCTTTAAATCATGCTCCATTCTCATCTTAAATCATTTCTTGATTCTAATGGGTATTTTTCCTACTTTGAAGAAGTGGGAGAACCCTCCATCAAAGGGAAGGAAAAAGCCAAAGAGTAAGGATTTTCAAGGTTCTTAAAGCTTGATTAAGAGGTTAGTGCACTAATATTTTCTTTCTCTTTTCATTTCTTTAAGTTTCCAATTTTAAGGTTTTGAATGATTTTTTATGATTTTGTGAATTGTGTTGGGGAATTGATTATTTGATTATTTTTACATGATTTCCCTTGTGTTCCAAGCATAATGAAATGCT
>CANUEX010062539.1:0-26238 GCA_948099535.1 Jatropha multifida | reverse complement strand
CTAGTTATGTCCTTCGGACTCACTAATGCTCCAGCGGCTTTCATGGATTTGATGAATCGTGTGTTCAAGCCTTATTTGGATCAGTTCGTGATTGTGTTCATTGATGATATATTGATCTATTCCAGAACTACAACAGAACATGTACAACATCTGAGGATCGTGTTACAGACCTTGCTAGAACATCGACTGTATGCTAAGTTCTCCAAATGTGAATTATGGATAGAGAGCGTGAATTTCTTAGGTCATGTGATATCTAAAGACGGTATTATGGTTGATCCTAAGAAAATTGAAGCAGTTACGGAGATTCGAAGTGATTTTTTAATTTGACATATTAAATAAGTTAAGCGACAATATTAAGGATTGAAATTGTTATTTAAATATATTATTAGTAATTTATTTTATTTGACAAGTTTCTGTAATCTTTACATGGAAATATAAATTATTATGTTATGGAAAATTAAATTAATAAAGAATTCAATCATGAATTTTTAATGCAATAATTTATTATTAATTATAGTAGGTATATACTGGTCTTGTATGGATTTTATTATAATTTGTAGCCTTATTAATTTATTCCTGTGGTACCTGCTATGCCTTAATTATTTGGACCGTATGTGAGTTATGTATTTCAAATAATTAATAGGTTAATTTTTTAATTAAAATTTTATTTAATAAATTTTATTAAAAAATGGATAATTTATTTTATTTAAAATATTAATTGCATGGTAACAGAACGACTGATTTTATCGTTTTCTTCCTACGCGGATAAGAAAAATTGTTTGGTTTTTTGAATACGGGTTAAAGATAACAGAGTATTCAAGAAACCAAAAAACGCAGTAGTTTATTGAGAAACAAATGTAATATTTTTCTGCCCACTTAGAAAAATAAGATTCATATAATCAATTGATGTCATTGAAGATATCTGAAAGAATACTGGTGAGCGAATCTAAGCTACAACAGGTTAGTGCTTGTGTGATATGTGTGCAGTTTATTTTCCTACTTGTTTTGACTTTGGGTAGTTTTCGCTGCATATTTTCAGGCTCCCATCAATTAATGCAAATGAAGATTAAAAGCAAAAGAAAGTAAAGTGAAAGAGATAATAAAAAGTAGAAGGTAAGGGTTATTGCTGATAGACAACTATAGTCCAAACTAAAATTAGAGTTAAAAAACAAGAGAGAAAAGAGAAAAAGAGAAAAAAGTTTATTATCAAGTTGATCATGACGTAGCTTTTAGATGTGATGTGCTATTTAAAAGCTATAACATTTATGACTTAAATCTTATTAACTAAAATAATATTAATTTACAATTATGAAATTATTTTAATTTAAAAGAATTTATAACAACTCACCTAATTGACAAATCTATATTTATGTATAATTCTAAAAAAAATTCAAAAATCTTACTTGGCATTCTCTGCTTTGAGTATGTCATTTTTTCTTTTTTATAAATTTTTAAAATTTTTTAATTAATTTTTAAATATTTATTTTTCTATATCTAATCTAATATATATATCTAAAATTTTAAATATTTAATTTTTTAAAATTTTTTAATTTTGTAATTGAAACTTTAAAACCTTTGAATTTTTTTGAATTTTGAAATTGAAACTTTTAATACCTTTGAATTTTTTTTTCTTATATATAGATATATTTCTATCTATCTATATATATATATATATATAGCTTCATATTAATCAATTCCGGTTATTTTCTTTAATGGTAGTTTTTTTTTCTTTTATTGTTTTACGATTCTCTAAATTTTGATTATGTTTTCTTTATTTAATTTATATTGTTGCATTTTCTTCTTCAATTAACGTAATGTTAACTCATTGGTCTATTTTTTTATAGTCTTTTTTTCTTATGTATCTCATGATTTCTCTTATCTTTAATCTTTATTTATTTAATAATATTTTCTTTGTTATTTGTCATATGTCTCATATGTGTGCAGTTGCAGATATGAAAAATTCATATTGATGGTGATAAACGGAAAGAAAAGATAAATATAAATTTGTTCATATTTTTTTAAAAAATGTATTATATTTTCAACAAATCATATAAAACTATAAATTTTTTTTATTTATTGCTTCGTGTGTATATATATATATATATATATATTATTTAGAATATTTTAATTCATGTAATTATTATTATAATAATATATATGATTCTAGCATTTGATTTTTGAAAGAGTTTCACTGAAACTGAATTAATAAATTGAATCAAGAAACATAATAATTTTTATTTATTTATTTATTTATTTATTTATTATTATTATTATTATTATTATTATTATTATTATTATTATTATTATTATTTTACCATTTAGATCAAAGTAAATTCTCTTTTATATATACATAGCAAAGAAATATTACATTCAATAAATACGTTTTAAAATAATAAAATAATTCTTCCTTTTAATTCAAATGTGTGTTTTACATTTAACTAAACTAGAGTTAGTTATGAGATCATTTTTTTTTTCGTTATATATTAGTTTTGAGTGCCCACCCAGTGTTTGTTAAAATTACTCATTAAATATTTTTTATTATATATTTCATCAATTGAAGCCAACATCTTAAAATTGGTCTCACTTGTGAGCTTTTTTGTCCACGTCATGGTATGCATAAATCACGCGTTACCAATACCCTATAAAGTGCATGTTTATCATTAAAAGTGTAACTCTAAATGCATTACGATCCCCTATAAATTTAAGATACCACAAGGTAAAACGTATTAAATCCATACTCAAATTTATACATTAGACTAACAAAAATAGTTGTGCATCCATCACATATGAGCAATAAGGCATTAGACAAATGAAAAAGCGAAAAATAGACAACAAATTTAAAACAAAGTTCTATATTCAATAATTGCCCAAAGGTCAGTGACCTTATCAAGTCAGATTAAAAGTGTTATAGAGAAAAGAGAGATGGAAATTGATAAGAGTAATTAATAAAATTGATCGAGCAATTGATAAAATAGACCGAGTGTTACTTAAACCAATTCAAATAGAGGTAACACTCGATCAAAAAGCCCTTTAATCGTGTAATTAATGCCCAAAATTCTTGCTTGACATTTATGACCAAGATTCCTGCTCGCATTTATTCCTTTAGTTAGAATAGGAAAGATACTATAAATATTTGTATCTTATCCTGTTAGAGAACACATTACGTCTAATAGCAATTTTTCTGAATCTTTGTCTTTTTTACTTCTATCAATTTGGTATAGTGAGTATGGAACACTCCTCAGTTATTCAATCTCTTTCTTCTAAAATCACCCTAGAAATGGCATCTAATGAGCCTTAGAATATGCTCAATGGTGCACCAAATATAGGAATGGAGTCTACTCCAAACTTGACTTCGAACATAGTAATCAATCTAAATTATCACATCCAAAATCATATCCCATCTACCTATAATCTTCCACTCATAATAGATCCACAAGTTATGAAAGCTTTAACAGGGGCCTATAATAACATTACATCAATTATGGAATGGTGTATGTCCTCTCAACCTTCATCTCAACCTTCCCAACACCATCACTATTAATTAAGAAACGAGAAGCAAGTTGTTAGAGAAGAAGAGTAAGAGCGAGCATTTATGCAGAAAAAAATTAATTCATCTTGGAAGATAGAATATAATAGGAATACTACAAATATTTTAAAAGAGGTGAGTGAAGACAACTTCTGAGCACGAATAAGAGAGATTCTTAAAGAGTATAGAGTGGTAAAAGATAGCAGTGATTATGAGCTCAAGAATAATTCATCATTATCACAAGAAATACCAGAATTATCTTTTACTTCAAAGTTCAAAATGTCAATATTTCAAATGTATGATGGCATAACAAACCCAACAAGCCATTTGGCTAATTTCAAAACCATAATGCACATTTCAACAATATATACACTACTATGCAGAGCATTCCCAGAAAATTTAAAAGGACTGACACATGAGTGATACCAAATGCACAAAACAAGATCAATTGCATCCTTTGCCCAACTAGCTTTTGCTGTCAAAGCTCTCTTTATCATATGTATCCCAAGCAAAAAGATCTCATCAGATCTGATTGATTTAAAAAGGGATGATGGAGAATCACTCAAGGAGTACCTTAATAAATTCTAGAAATTGACTATGTAAATTGAGGACCTAAATGTAAAAGTGGCCATTAGCATCATGTCAAAAAATTATAACTAATAGAAAACTGTTTGATTCCATTAATATTGATCCTCCGCTTTCCTTTGTAGAATTAATTTTTCGAGAAAACAATTATGCTCGATTAGATAGGTCATGAAAAATCTAATAAGCACAGACCAAAAACTCCATAGAAAAGAAAGAATGATGATTCCATAAAAAGGCAATTACCCATAAGATTCAGTGGATCACATTTCACTTGAACAAATTACACATCCAGAATGCCATATTTTCGAGAAGGAGATGTTCAAAAAAAATAATTCATAAAAAAGAATAAAGAAGTTATTAATTACCATTGATCATCCCAATTACCCTAATTTTTAAACAAAAATGAGTACAACACAAAATGGCAAAAGCTCTAAAATTAAAGCATGAAACATTTAAAATTATGAGCCTAAGTAAGCTCAAGATAAACATGAGCTAGAGAACTCAAAATCAATGGTTATTTTAGGTCATTCTCCTACTTAGCTTAATCTAGACCCAACTCTTGTCTGTCCTGATCTGATCTTGCCTAGAAATTAAGCTTCAAGTTATTGATTGTGTCAGCTATTTCTTTTTTAGCAAGTTTTGAGTTACTTTTTTTTGCTCATATTCACGTCTCAGCTCATTTCTTTGGTGCGGCCAAAATAGATTAAAAAGGGTCAATTTAAAAGAGAACAGGAAAATGGAATGAACAAGCATGTTAAAGATTTCAATTGAACATAATGATTTGGTATATTTAAGGGAGGAGGGATTTTTGATAGGTGCAATTAATAAAATGGACCAAGCAATAAATAAAATGGACCTAACATTACTCAAACCAATTAACACTCAGTCAAAGAGTCATTTAAACTTGTAATTAATGCATAAAATCCTCGCTCGATATTTATGACTGGGATTCTTCCTTCGCATTTATTCCTTCTATTAGAATAGGAAATGTACTATAAGTATTTGTATCTCATCCCATTAGAGGATACATTATATCTAATAGCAATTTTTGAATCTTTCTCTCTTTTACTTCTATTAGAAATTATAGAGGTTGTGGAGATAGTTAGTACAGGTATAGTAGGGCTAGCTACTATAATGGCCATGAAGATAGTCGGGGTGCAGTCTTCAATATTAGAGAGATAAGAAACTTAATGAGCCACAGGGGCAACTTTAGCACTCTTTTCCAAATGCAGGCCAACTCTTGATGCTCTTGGCTTTTCTCATAACTCACTTCTATCTACAATTCTCTCTTGAAGTATGTTCTTTTAAATACTGATAATAATTATTAATTACTTAATGTGTGTGTGTATATATATATATATAATATCTCCTACCATGTTTTCATGAGAGTGTAAAAGGAAAAAAAATTAATAGGATTCTGTAAAAATTCAACTTTGATTTTTACAAATATATTTTGCCGTTGTAGGGATAAAATATATTTGACAAATTCAGTGTATTTTTATAATCATTGACTATAGGGGTGAGCAAAATTACTGACTGAACAGAACCGACTCATTTTGTTTCGATTCGACTCGATTTGATGCCAAGAGAGATTTTGTTAGTTAGTTCATTCGATTTGAACCGAATTTATTGTTTGGTTCAATTCGACTATACAAATATTCGGCAGTTGGGTTAAAATCATACTGAAATGGTAAAAATCGATAAAAACATATCGAATCGACGGGTTCAGTTCATTTACAAACTTCAGTCCAATTCGATTTATATTTTGTCGCTTTGGTTCGATTCGATGACTAAACCAACTGTTTGCTTAGCCCTAATTGACTAGATGGAAGATCCATAGTTAGTATAATATATACAATACTAAAAGGTCACTTCTTTTTTATATGGGCTTGAAAGTATGTACCTCTAGCCCAAAGGCCCAACAAACAACTTGTCTTTCTTTTTTCCCCTTTTTTGCGGATAGTTAATGGGGAAAATTTGAGAATGAGAAGACAACAATAACCATACTTCAAGGGCTTTTACTATGGCAGAGATACAGAAGTATATTTTTACGACATGTGTCACACACACACCTACAATAGCAGGTGACATTTAATTTTATTTTTTTCACTCTTTTAACTAGTAATCGTAAATTAAAGTTTATGAAATTCATTTTGTTCATACATAATTTAAATTCTCAATAAATTAAAAAATTTTAAAATTTTCTATGTACCTACAATAGTATTTTATTCATGAAAAGTGTAAAAAGAATTTAACTTAAATTTAATATATATGAGTTTGCGTAATTACATATTAAATTAAATAAATATGAAGATAAATATTTTCATGAATAGATACGTAATATGGGTTTCTCATATATATATATATATATATATAATAAAAAATAAAATTAATTAAAAGTAACAGATTATTATTTATATGCCTTGATTTTACAGTTAAACATTATAAATTAAATAAAGATTACGTACAAAATACCAAGGTATGTATAACATATAAAATTTTGAATGCATTAATAATAAAAATCAATTTAGTAAAAACAAAATAGATCATAGTAAATTTGTTAATAGTAACTACATTTATTCTTTTAGCTTCGCTAACTAATATATGTTCATATGAAAATATATGAAATAAAATTTGATTATGCATATTAAAAATTTATTTATTTTTAAATAAAATTGGAGAAACATTTTAATCAACATTTGAGTTATGAAATTTAACTTTCTTAATTTAAAAAAAAATTATACAAGAATAATAAAATGTCAAGTATACTTCCATTTGAATAAATTCATTATAAATATTTTTAATAATAAAATAAATTATTATTTATTTAATGATTGTAAATTATTTATTTTGGATAAACAAATTTAATATTAGATGATTATTTATTTTTTGAAATGTTAATTTTTTGCGAACGATAAAAACGTGATTATTTATTTTGAAATGTTGATTATTTAGTTTGGATAAACAAATGTTATTTTGGATAAAAACGTGAAATTGCGATCGATATTAGTGACCGGAAGAAATGGTTGCAAATTTGTGATAATTTTGCAATAGATTTTTAATTAAAAATAAAATGAATTTACGTCTGAATTGCAACGGATAAAAATCATATTACGATCGATATTTTGTCAAGTGCAAAATATTTACCGTCTATTTATACGACTAAATTGTGACCATTTTGCGACCGGTTTTTAGTAATTTTTTTTAAACTGCAACCCAATTGTGACCGCCATGTAGATCCTAATATTTAGGGTTTTAAAAATAAAAGGTTTTCCCCTTTGCGACAAAACAACCCCAATCCCTTTTCCTCCTCTTCTGTTTCTCTACTTCAGTGGTGGTTCTGTCCCCGCCTGGTTGCCGTCCATCACAGCTTGTCGCTGAAAAAGAGAACCGCTCATCGTTGCTGTCATCGGAAATCGAATCCAGCAGTAAATCTTTACAGCTTTCTTCCTCTAATCCCTCCTCTCTTTTTATTTTCTGCATTTATTTTGTTTTTGAATAGAGAGTTGAGAGATATTGCCATTGAAGATTGAAATCCTTTTGGCATGCTAGGCCAAAAAATTACCCTCCATATATCTAAAACGCATCAACAGTGACTACAAAAATAAAAAAATAAAAGAAATTCTAATGAAAGGGTGGAATTTTTTGCTCTCCACGCTACAATCTATATATCTATATCTATATATATATATAATCCTAAGAAAAAAAATTTAAAAAAATTAGCGTGGAATTCCCATATTTAAGTATTGCTTTTTATCTCTTTTTGTTATAAATTTTTTAAATTTTTAATAATTTTTCTATATTTTTATTTTTATATCTATATAAATCTATATCTAAAATTTAAAATTTGAAATAATTAAAACTTTAAAATTTTTGAATTATTGATTTTAAAACTTTAAAACTTTGAAATTTTGAATTTAAAACTTTAAAAACTTTTGAATTTTTAAATATAAAATCTTAAAAATTTTTAAATTTTTTTTCTTATCAATATACCTCTTTTAATGATTATTTTTTACAATGGTTTTCTTTTACAGTTTTATTTCTTTTCATTTACAGTTTTATTTCTTTTCATGTATATGTTAATATTATTTTTCAAGTTTTGATTAGCAAAAAGATGACAAGCACAACTTTAATCTATATAAATACGGCATCTTTTTTTCTAATTACAGTAATGTTAATTTAATTATTTGATTTTTTTTTTTAAAATTTTTTAATTTTATAAAATGATCTGTATAAAAAAAATGTCTACACAAAAAAGCGGGAGTAAAGATAAGAGCAGAAAAAAGACTGATATCAATTAAATCTCATTATTTTGATAATTTATTATTTATCTTAATACAATTAATTTTATGATGTTCAGTATATATGTTATGAATTTTTTTCAATTTATTTGTATAGTTTTTATGCTTATGAATAAAATGTCAATTTTATTATTTATTATTTATTATTATTATTATTATTTTGCTCTTTATTTTTTATTTTATTTGTTTTCTTTCCTAGATAGGAGGTTCAAGAAAAATCTAAATATTAAATTTAATAAATAGATTTAAAATAACAAAGGGAGCTAATAAAATAACATCTATAAAATTGAAAAAAATACATTTAATAAATTAAAAAGATAGATAATTGATATTTTTATCATTTAAATTTAAATTTTATTATTTAAATATTAAAAAATTATATATAATGATCATATTTTTAAATTAATATTCATTTATGATAATTATTTATATCTATATTCAATTTTGAAACTTTTTTATTAGATCATTTAAGATATTTTTTTAAAATTTAAAAATTAGTACTTATTTAAAATAATTATCTATATTCATATTTAATTTTTTTTCCATCTATTTACAATAATTTTATATCTATATATATTTATTATTATGTTTATACTTATTTACAAAAATTTTATATATATCTCTATATATAATGTGATTGCTCTATTTTTTATCTAAATATTTATCTTATATATATAAAAAAAATTTTAATATAATATATGATAATAGAGTAATAAAACAATCCGCGCCTAGTTTGGTATTGTTTTTAATTTTTTTTCTGGAATTATATTTTTATTAGTGCTTTGTTATTAATTTGATCAATGATATAGATTGAAAATAATGGGACAACTAACAAGTTAATTTTGAGAATCTACAAAATTTATTATAATTTAAATAGAATTCTTTCTGTTATGAACCAACTATTGTTTTTCCGTACTCATCTAATTAGCTAGATTATACATACCCCTGTGAATTACTTGAATTGATGCAAAGAAAAAATTATTTATTTTGAAAAAATATAATTTTCATATGGATAATTAATTGAAGCACAAAAACTCAAATTAGCATTTACATTTATTATACTGTATTCTCAATTAATTTCTTAAATTTAATAAACTATTTTTGAAGTGTTTTGAAATGGCAAGATTCTATTAATCAATCTTCCTATCTTAGAACATTCTCGGGTTCTAGTTCGTAGCGTAGATATTTCCTAGATGGTGACCAATGTGAAGACGTGCACCATGTGTTTGATTGAATGTTCCAATTCCTTGAAACATACGGCTTTTACTCTTATGCACTCAAATTTGGCGTCTCTCTCCTGCACTATAACTCTAGACGGAACAAACAACTTCCGACGCATATATGAACACGCAAACTTACTAAATAAAGAAAGAAAGTCTATAGAGATGGAAATTATGGAGGATGTGGTGATAATTGGTGCAGGAATAGCGGGGCTCGCAACCGCGGTGGCCTTGAAGAGAGTTGGGGTTCGATCTTTAGTATTAGAGAGATCAGAAGGGCTACGAACCACAGGTGCAGCCTTAACTCTTTTTCCAAATGCTTGGCTTGCCCTTGATGCTCTTGGTGTTTCTCATAAGCTCACTTCCATTTATAATCCTACCTTCAGGTATATATGTCTCTGAAAATTATGTTCTTTTGTTGAACTGAATTTGAATATTTACTAAATAATATTAGCCTGTTGTAATCTAACTTTCCCAATTATTAGAGTATGTTTAACAAATGTGGCTACTGGAGCTGTTCAAGATGCCTTCTTCCCGGGAAATGGGTAAGCTACCGAAACTTGAGACATTTCTTGCTCTTAATGCGATGCAGTAATTGGGAAATGACATCTTAATTAATTATATTTGATTTGAAACAGAGCTAAAGGACATGGGCCCAGATCCGTTCATCAGAAAGCTCTATTAGAGGCTCTAGCAGAAGAGTTGCCTGCTGATTCAATTAGATTTTCTTCTAAGTTTATTGCAATTGAAGAGCGAAAACAAGAAGGTGAACCCTTTGTTCTTTTGCATTTGGAAGATGGAACTACTATCAAATCTAAGGTACATATCATATCTATATAATGAATTTAGGATTTCAAATAAAATTTTAGACACTCTATTTTTCAAATAATGTATTCTTGTAGGTTTTGATAGGGTGTGATGGGGTGCACTCAGCGGTAGCAAATTGGTTAGGACTGTCTAAACCAGTCCACTCAGGTAGAGCAGCAGTGCGTGGACTGGCAGTTTACCCACATGGCCATGGGTTGAAGCAAGAAATAATGCAGTTTACAGATGTTGGCAAAAGAGCTGGTTTTGTTCCTCTGAATGACAAGCAACTCTACTGGTTCTTAACTTGCCCTGAAGGTTAGCACTTTTCTCGTTGAAACTTTTCTGTTTGGTTATATGGACATGAGTACAGACTACGGAACATGATACGATATGAATACAGAATACAGTAATTTTTTTCTTTTTTTAGAAAATGAAGACATGATACACTCAATAGTATTAAACTTGTGGAGACTTACTTCTTTATTCAGGCAGTTTTGCCTTATCAATTGGATTTGAAGCATAACTGATTAATCCCGTAGAATTGAGCCAATTAAAAAATAATTTTAATTTCGATTGAATTTTTCTTGAGCACCTTCATTGAACATAAATGAATCGATTCGATTTTCGATTAAATTGAATGATTTTCACATTTTTTCATATACTGAGTATAAGTAAGTGTTATCTTTATATCGGATATAATTTATTAAAAAATTTAAAGATGCAAACAGGCATCTCTAATTATTAATCTATTTTAATTTTTTAGGAGAAAACATGGCACGAGACCCTGAAGAAATACAAAAAGAAATCATGAACAAGTATGCAAAAGATTTTCCCACAGCATATCTTGATGTGGTGCGACATGCTGATCTGTCAAATTTATCATGGGCCCCACTAATTTTAAGAAAACCATGGGATGTGTTATTTGGAAAACTAAGCAAAGGAAACATAACAGTGGCTGGTGATGCAATGCACCCAATGACACCTGATCTAGGTCAAGGCGGCTGTGCAGCACTGGAAGACGCTGTCGTTTTAGGCAGACTTATTGGAAACTCATTTATTAAAAATAATGGTAGACTTGCCTCAATTGACATGGCTGGAGTCCTAAATGAGTATGTTAGACAAAGAAAGTGGCGTGTCGCTATTTTAATCACCGGTTCGTATTTGTCAGGCTGGGTGCAACAGAGTGGGTCCCAAGGATGGAGGAAATTTTTAAGGGATTCTGTATTTTATGGGTTCTTATTTCCTATTGTCTATAAAGTTGTCCGTTCTTACGATTGTGGAACATTGCCTAATGGCTTCACCTCTGGGCACCTGAAGTCTTCATCCGATAAGACAGATTGAGGTTGAATTGGGGAATTCCTCTTATGAATTTGGTTCTTTTTATTTTTCAATTAAGTTTGTTATGATTTCAATTAATATTATACCAATTATACAAGTTTTTATAAAGATTATTACAGATATATCCTCGTAAATATTCTCTTTTATGTTATCATTGCAGATTGTGCACATTTGCCACTTGATAAATACGGGCCTTGTTTCGCAATTCGGTAATAAAATATTAAGCAATGGAATCAAACCTATAATCTCTTCCATATAATTAAGAAATTCTATCACCAAGTCATTTCAAACATTTGTTCTTAAAAAGGCATATAATCAATTTGAAAATTATAAATAAATGAAATAAAAATATTTTTTGATAGATATAAAACCATACTCATAAACTAAAATTACAGTAAATAAGTGTTTTGGAGGGATATTTTAGTAATTATTCTTTTAACAAAGTTAATTATGTAATTTTTTTATATATAAATACTCTAAATATTAACGTTTGTGCAGAATAATAATTTTTATAGATGACATTATATTCTGTGATATATAGTATAAAAATAATAATTATATATAAATAATTGAAATAACTGTTAAAATATTTATAATTAGTTATTCTATAATTATTCATAGGTATTATATATTTATTTGTTATTATAATACTACATAATGGCAAGTGAAATAATTCAAATAATAGCATTAGTCATAACTACAATAAAAATATTATTTTCGATTATAGTAACTAGAATTTCTATACTTATGATAAAATTAGATTGCAAGTAATTACAATATTACTTATTATATAGAGAGGAACACTAAATATAACTATGATATTAGTTATTATTCATATTTAATTTTAATATTATTACTAGTTGTTATGTGTGTTTTGTCATAATATTATCGGGGAGAAAATCAAAATATTTAATCATTAAAAATCTGGAATTCAGTCGCCAAAATCTTGGGATGTAATGAAAATTGCTGACACAAACAATCAATCCCCTCCCCATTTTCTCAAAACTCTTTCTTTAGCAGAAGCCTGAATATGAACTCCCTGCTTCGACGTATCAACAGGACCATCTGGAGATGTCTTTTTCAAGATTCTTGACGATAAGAAAGTGAGTCCATTTCTCGTTCCTCGCAAAGCATGAAGCCAGGGATTGATGGTGACTGCAAGTATTACTTCACCTTTTGCCAGCACAAGATACTACAATGGCAGAGTAAATATTATGGATTAAGAAAGAGTCTAACCTCATAACAATATTTGTAGATATAAGAATCTCAAGGGAAAAATGCTTACCATGGCCACAATACCTAGGACCGCAAGACCTGTTTGTTGCGCTTCAGGCCAGAAATTGTCACCATTGGACCATCCAAATCGTCCACCCCATCCAAACCAACCCCCTCCACCAGAACTTCCACCACCACCTGCTTCCTCTCTCTTCTTAATTTCCTCATTCCATTTCTCAAATTCATTTTTCTTTCCTCCAAGCGCACTTTCTAAAGCTTTCCTAGCTTGTTCCTGCACCACAGCTACGAAAAGATAAATATCTAGAAATGCATTGAGATTAAGTTCTCTCGTGCTTTATGCCCTTCACATAAATGTCAGGCTACTGTGACCATAACCAAGACAGACTTGAAAAAGGCATAAAGCTCAATCAAAGAACTGGGAAACTCAAACAAACCTATGAAATTATTATTTTTTCATGGAACTTGGAGAATCCATTGTTGACAACAACTACCTCAACTAACTAGATTTCGAACAAAGTTTTATTATGATCTATATTTAAGTGTAACACCTCCCTAATTTTCACAGCACCTGCGTATCATATCACAGGTCATAGCCATAAAGAGATCTCCCCTTTGGTAATCTCAATTATATGCACAAGCAGCATTCGATGAGCTTGGGGTTTATTTCACTCATGAGTCATGACTAAATTTATTACCATGTTTTAGAAGGGTCAAGGAATTTCATTCATTTTGTTTGAGCAAAAGCACTCCACTCTGATTTTTGTTTCAATACAGTTACTATTGCTTAAATTCTATGAAGATTCAGCCAAATTATCCACTATTGCTTAGATTCTCTAAAGATTCAGCCAAATTATTTACGAGTAACTGTTACAGCTTGTAGCCTCTAGAACTATATTAGAAAAATTTTACTTGACAATCATCTAAAATTATGGGTAACATTCCATAAAAATGTAGCAATACTGTATTTGATAAAGAAAAATCAGTTGATTTAGGCCTAACTAATAGGTGCATATACCCGATTAAATTTTTGGCTATTCAACCACAATTTAGAACTCAATTACAATTATAACCCACTATCAAAACTGAAATAAAATAATAATATTTTTTTTTAATTTATCTAAATTTGAAGAAAATAATCACTTTTGTGGCTCTAATTTCACAAAACAAAAAGGCTTAGCAATAGCACGACAACTACGATCCTCCAATAAATAACAAAAGAGTTGATAAGAACAATCTAAATCCACAATCAAAAGCCAATATTCACTATGATGAAGATCGTAAAAACTCACAACAAAAAAAATCAAGTTGTTTATAGTGCTTTGAGGAGAATCCAAGATGTTCATGGTGCTTTGAGGTCTAATCAAGTGGTTTATTCTATTGGGAGATGAGAAAATTCGGATTAAAAGAGATGATGCAAGGATAGGTAGGATTTAAAAGAGAAGCTCAGAATTGAGAGCCAATATGGTACTTGTTGAGGTAGGTCCGAAATATATAGCAAATTCTGCATGTATAATATGTGTGTGCGCGTGTGTGTGTATTAATATGAGATTCAAGGCTTCCAAGAACACACAGAAAGAAAGTTAAGGCGAGGGCGAGGTGTGGGATGGGTTTGAAAGAGAGGGGAAAAAAAAAGAAAAATATTTTTATTAGATTAATAATAAATGTTATTATTTTATTTCAATTTTGATTCATGGTTATAATTGCAATCAAGCTTCCAAATTGGGAATGTAATTGAAGTTTTAAAACGGGATACAATTTGAAAAACATGCAAAGCTGAGATATGCTTGATTTTATGGAAACAAATTGAATCTTAGTGACTGTAAAAAAAAAAACTGACAATAAGATAAATGACACAGGTGAAATTAAGGCTGAGCTTTCTGACAACATCACCATTGCAATTACGTTAAAATAAAAAATAGGTGAAGAAATTTGAAGCAACAGAAAAACTGGCAAGCTACAACACTGAACTGATGGCAGATAAAAGTTACCACAATAATAAATGCAAAGTTAATTCTACTACCTGAAGTTGATAAAAAAAGTTAGTATCCAAAGTTTCAAAAGGTTAATTAAGTCCACAACTTCTCCATTTATTTTTAACTTTCCCCACCCATTAGTTTCTATCAATGACGAGTAGGAAAACAGAAAAAAGGGGGAGGGGGAGATGGCCTGCATAGATTCACAACTTTGGGTTCCCATCCTAAGAGCAAATTCAAGGAGTGTCTCAAGTGAAAAAATTCAACAAAAAGAAAAAATGGAAGAAAGAATTCTGCAGTCCCATAAATAGAGCATTAAAATAGATTATCACAATTAAAGACATACAACAAATTATAATATCTCGACTAGATACCAAAACTTGACCGAAGGCAATAAAATAAGAAACAAAGATTTTTGCAAAACCAAATGTATTAAAAACCTTAAATTTTAGGGATAAGCGTATGTATATAAATGAACTTTATGAACCAAATGTGTTTAGTTCTATATGCTCAAATATGTCCCATGTCAAAGCTTTAAAACAGAAAAATAGTATTCCTTTACAACATAATCAATAATCATAATACTCAATTGTAAGTTACTGAAATTTTTGACTTGATAATGCTTCCTTTTTTTCTGTATAACAATCATTAAGAAAGAGAGTGGTATAAATTGGGTTTGAATTCGTACACCCCATGCTGCACTACAAAGCAAGCACACTAGTCTTCTAGCTGAATACAGTTAATTATCCATTTTAAATATAAGTAAAAAACTAACTTTGAACATGGCCATACTGTTAGCGGGATTTGATTTCATGCATTCACCCCCAGAATAATAAAGTTGAAATAAAGGGAAAAAGTACATAAAACAAGCGAGTTGCAAAAATAACAGTTCCAAAAAGATGTTTGACATATTCATTTGGGTGATTAAATCTACAAAAATATATGAATGGGCTTTTAATGATCTGGCAATATAAAACCTTTTTTGGATGAGATACTGTGAGAAAACAAAGAAGTGGTGAATTAATTGAGTGTTGTGAAAATTACCAAGGTATTACAGCACAAAATCATTTGTGGCTAGCACCTAGAGGGAAAAAGTTTTAAAACCAAACTGAACATTAGTATATTTATTATCAACGACATTGGAAATAACTAGGTCAAAGAATCGAATACAAAGTATCAAATACTCACTCTCCTATTACCATGAATAATTGTTAACAAAAAACAAAGAATGGGATTAATTTTCTGGAGTAGCCAGAATGGGATTAATTTTCTGGAGTAACCACTCATTCTCCATTTTCCCAAATTAATAATGTCTTCATTCCCAGTATAGAAATTCACAAAAACTACATCTCACATGGCAATCAAAATTTTGAATCATATATGAACAAAATCGAAAAAGAAAAAAAAAAAAAAAGCCAGCAGTCAAATTCTATTATCTGGATTTAGGGCAGCATATAAATTGAGTGGAACTGAACAAGAAGAAGAGATTTGATAATCAATGATTGGAAGATTCATAAGTTATCTACCCCAGTTTGATCTATGTACTGTACAAGTTATTCAACAATAGGCAAAATGGAAAGAAAAAAAATATTCTACCATAAATTAAATAGAAAATATTACAAAATTAAAAGGATTGTAACAACAACAATAACTAAGAATCAATCCCAAACAAAATAAAAGACTATAGCCTTGGAGAAAATTTGAATCCTAACAAAATAGGCCGTAATGATAAAAAATTAGAAGCAGAAGAAGTATTTCACAAATATCAAAAATAATAAATGCTTGATTAGTGTTTATATTAGATTCTTTTTACAAAATATTCTGACTGAAAAGATATACAAAGTATCATTTTTTTGAACATTAATATTCCGATAATCAATGTGCAACCTTCTTTTGAATCAACAAAAGTAAAATTATTAGTAGAAACAGTAAATGAAGGTGTCCAAACCTTTCAAAAGGATTTGCAGCATTTATATGAGTAAAATAAAAGTTAAAATACTTAAGAAAATATATCTAAAACATTCGCCCCCATTGTCATCTTACCAGTGCAGAAGACAATTAAATGTTAACAAAAAAAATAAAACACAAGATATATATAATTAAAGGTGAGTGTAAATACAATCAACTAAAATTAAAAAATAAATATAAATCTACAGAACTTCTAATAAAAGTTAACTAAAAATTGAAAAATAAAATATTGACTGGCATCACCTACCATGTTGAAATCAAAACTTTAATAACTATAAATTAAAAAATCACTTTACTTTAATTCAGAAAATTTGCAACAATAATAATTTATAAAAGTTAATAAAAAGTCGAACTAAATTTGTAAAAAATCATACTGAAATATACAAAAGAATTTCCATCAACAACAGTTCAACATGATTCATATAACTTTTTTTTTAATATATTACAGTTTATGGAGAAAAAAAATAGAAAAAATAAAATAAAAATGTTAAAAAGATAAAAGCAATTTTGTTATTTTCTTCGCAATTGTACTCATTTCATGTAATCTAATCTGATACAAAACAACTACAAAAGCAATCTGATTTCAATCGCATCTCAATCCATATACATACAGGAACGGCCATTTCATTTCCTATTTTGCCACTTCATTCATACCCATTGGAGAAAATTAGATAACTCGTAAACAAAAGCCATCAAAATTGAGAAAAAGAGATTTCCATATCCATTTCCAAACAAAATAATCAAATTAGAACTTCCAATTGGACCCAGGTGAGTAAAATCCACAGCAAGCAAGAAGTGCAAAGATAGATAGAAACAAGAAGTGAAAGGTTTTAGTACCTCTCTGCTGCTGCCGCCGCCTGAAAAAAGGCAAGTGAACTTAGCCTTGCACTTCAGCTCCTTCTGCAGAGAAATCCAACTTCGTTTCTCGTTAATGCGGAGGCAATCTGATCCGGGTCGGGCCCATGAACTGGAAGGGTTTAGGTTAATATTAAGAACCTGCGCCATAGCTATCTCATCTTCCTTACTCTATTTTTCTTTTTTCTCCCCTTCTCTCCCTGCAGTCGGACACAATTTCAACTTTCCATGGTAAATTAACATAACCTTATCGGCTTTAATCTGCTATGCTAATATGCACAAATAGATATATTAATTTTGTAATATTATTTAAATTATGTCTCATTTTTATCAAAATATTTTTAATATTTATATAATTAATTTATAGATAAATAATATTAATTTATAGACTTCCCACTCTTAATAGACACACTTCTAGACATATAGGATATTTCATAACACTCTATTGATATTCATTTTTCGATGTCTAGTATTGAGAAAATATGTCTCATTAAAAGAAAAAAACCTCACTAAATAGAATTTTATTAAATATGCACGAAAAAGAGTACAATGCACATATACTCCACTTCACCGATCTATCATTTAGAGATTTTTGAGTTTATATAAGATTCCAATTTTGTGTACTAGTTCTTCAAAATTTATAGTAGGAAGTATTTTGACCATCAAATTAATAATATTGTCGCTTAAGTGAATTTATTGAACATCATGAACACCATTTTTTACTCAAATGCATTTTTCTTATCTCCTTTAATATATACCTCCCTCAAAAGAGATGTCTACCTATGAAGTATTATCTCCAGATAATATTATAGAAATTTCTTTCTTTTTGGATAAATAGACTGCTCATACTTTAAATATGTTAAAATATTTATCTCAATCAAATATATTATCGTCTTTCTTCGTGAGTTGCCAAAACTTCTGCATAAAATAGTAGCAATAGTTTGTTTTTAAATGCCATAAAATAATTATACGTCCACGTATAAATGAATGGCTTTTTTGTGATCTAACATAATATGAATTAGATAAATAACTTGTATTTTTATCGTCAATCAAATCTAATTTTGATATGGTAATTATAATATAAACCATAAATATTATGTCATGAAAATATAAAAATATATGTTTAACTTCATTTAATTTCTTTACCAAATATGTAAATTCACCCATATACTTTTCACAAAAAATTTTGTGACACTCTCAACATTTATTTTGACCCTTTGAACAAAAATTATATATGTTAAATACTTTATTTCACCTATTTAACACCTCAACTTATAAAATTAGATTGATTAAACACTTATGTAAAAGTTAACAAATGTACAATTATTGTTCCAAAAGTTGTATTGACCACGTATAAAATCAATATTTTGCATATTGAAGTTAAAAAACCTCTAGAATTTACGGTTTTTAACATAAGGAGGTATAAAGTCAAGGTGGAGCAAAACCTGCAGCTGGTGTGATACTAACAAATAGACAAAAGTTAGAGCTTGAGGCATTAAAGTTGAAAGATGTGAAGGCGAAAAACTATCTCTTCCACGTAATAGATCGATCCATCCTTGAAAAAATCCTTGACAAAGAGACTTCTAAGCAGATTTGGGATTCTATGAAGAAATTCCAAGGATCAACCACAGTAAAGAGGTAGCATCTTCAAGCACTTCGTTTGGAGTTTGAAATGCTACGAATGAAATCAGGAGAGTCAATTTCAAAATTCTTCTTTAGAACAGTGGCAATTGTCAATTAAATGTGTGTTCATGGCCATAAGATGGAGGTTATGACTATAGTTGAAAAGATTCTTCGTTCATTAACACCAAAGTTCAATTATGTGGTCTACTTAATCGAAGAATCGAAGGATATTAAGGAGCTTTCATTAGATGAGCTGCAAGGTTCATTATTGGTTTATGAGCAAAAGCTAATCCAACAAGATAAAGGTGAACAAGCCTTAAAAGCCTAAGTTAATAAAACAAGGAGTAGAGATCGTGGAAGAGGCAGAAGCTATGACAATCAGTATCACAAAAATTCTTGATATGAAAAGTTTCATGATTTTCAAGGGAGAGGCAAAGGTCAAAGCGAACAGACAAGACAAAGCTGAAACAAAATGGCAAAGTTGACAAATAGCGCACTTGGTGGCCAAGGGGAATAGGCAAGAATTTGGAGTGGATTATTGTGAAGTTTTTGCTCCAGTCGGCCAACATAACACAATTCATTTGATAATTGCTCTAGCAACTCAAAACTCATTGCCTATCTTTTAGTCGGATGTAAAATCAGTTTTCTTATATGGAGAGTTATAATAACATGTATTTATTGATCAACGTCCTAGGTATATTAAGAAACGATATGGGGATAAAGTGTATAAATTAAAAAAGGCTCTTTATGGACTAAAACATGCACCATGTGCTTGGTATAGTCGTTGAGGGTTATTTTTTGAAGAAAGGCTTTCACGAGTGTCCATATGAGGACACACTTTTTATTTAAATGCAAGGAAAAGGGAAAGTGGTTATTGTTTGCTTGCATGTAGACGATCCAATATTTACTGGGAATGATGCTCTTATGTTTGAAAATTTTAAATAATCCATGATGGTTGAATTTGAAATGTCTGACCTTGGCTTAATGCATTATTTTCTTGGTATTGAAGTAGTTCAGTCTACTACTGGAATTTTTATCTCTCAAAAGAAGTATATACGAGAGATTTTAGATAGATTTCATATGAAAGAATGTAATTCTCTAGGAACACTAGATGATTTTAGATAAAGGTTAGACAAAGACCATGAAGGGTGGAAAATTGACAGCACACTCTATAAGCAAATTGTTGGTTGCTTGATGTATTTAACTATAACAAGGCCTGAAATTATGTACTCTATAAGTTTGATTAGTAGATATATAGAGAATCTAGTAAAGAAACATCTCTTAGCTACCAAGATAATTTTTCGGTATCTACAAGGGACCAAAGATTTTTGGTTATTTTATAAGAAGAGTACCAAGTCAGATTTAATTCATTTTACTGATAGTGATTATGTAGTAGATGTGGATGATAGGAAAAGCACTTCGAGTTATATCATTCTGCTAGGGTCGACAGCTATATCTGATAAAGAATATTGTTATTATGTATTTACCTTGTTAATATTACTATATTTATCTTATTGATAAATATTAGTCATGTATTATAGGCATAGTTACAGAGTCCTTTCTATAATAGTATTCATGTTTCTTACTCTTGGTTATGTATTGTTTGTTCTTAATGAAAGTTATAGTAGTTCATAGTTTTTCATGGCATTAGAGCAATAGATCTTGGCTCTCAAAACCTTGTTTATTTTTGCTTTCATTATTTAAAATGTCAAGCACAGAATCTTCTGCCACAATTACATCTACTGGTGTTGTGACTCCTATTTTAGGCGTGCAACCATCTCTTTTCTCCATGCCAGTATCTCCCATCAAATTCCTTTGAAACTTACTTCCACAAACCTTTTGTTATGGAAGATGTAGATTCTGCCTATGCTTCATGCCTGTGCTCTTGATCATCATATCAATAATTCTTCTCCTGTTTCGGATCAGTTTTTAATTGACGGTCAAGTTAATCCTGCCTATACCTTATGGCTTCATCAAGATCAGACGGTGCTCAATTGGACTGTGGCCTCTATTTCAGAGTCCATTCTACTATACATTATTAGTGTATGTACGACTTGTGAGGCTTGGGATAAACTTGTATTGGCCTATGCCATTGCTTCCAAGCCAAAGATTCAACAATTAAAGGCATGACTATATACTTTGTGTCATGGTTCAGACAGTACTGAGGTTTATGTGCAAAAGGCAAAAAGTGTTGCTAACAAATTGGCAGCTTTACAAAGTCGTATTTCTAACGATGATTTGATCGAATTTATTAAAGCTGGCTTAGGACCCTCATATCATCCTTTTATATGGGCTTTGGAGGCTCGTCATGAAGATGTCACCTTTGACAATCCCTATGGTATGTTGTTAAATGAAGAATGACAATTGCAACTTGATGATTCACTTATTATTGCTCCTACTGGCTTTTTTGGACAGACATAGTTGGTTCAACATGGTCGTGGTAGAGGAAGGAGCAATTGCGGGCGTGGGAGAAGTGCTTCTATTTCTTTTACTTGGGGCACTCATAATTTCAATTCATATAATTCTTCTTTTTCTCCTTTTTAGTTTGCTGATAATGTTTATGCTAGTACTACTCAAAGGGCACCACTTGATCTTTTCTATTATCACTTGTTTTAATTATGGAGGCTTAGGTCATATGTCTCGTGTCTGTCCTTCTTTGAAGATTGGGAATGGTAATCGTACACCTTGTCCTGTTTCTCATCTTGCTAGTACTTCCTCATCATCGCATCAACTGGGTAATGGATAGTGGCTTTTCACATCATTTTACTGCATATCTTGACAATCTTGTTATTCATTCTGAATATCGAGGTCTCGATGAAGTTATAATTGGTAATGGTTCTCGTTTATCAATCTTCCACGTTGGCAAATCTCATTTGGTTCTTTCCAATCGTAACTTTTCTTTAGATAATCTTTTCCATGTCCCTGCTGATTCCCAAAATCTTTTATCTGTCAAATCTTTTACTAAGTCTAACAATGTTTCTGTTGAATTTTTTCCTAATTGTTTTGTTGTAAAGGATTTGGCAACGAAGGATGTGCTTTGCCAAAGCCTAAATAATGGTGATCTCTATGCTATCTCGGCTGAGTCTTCTTCTTTGCATTCACAAATTCTAGTTTGTTTATCTTCTGTTACGTCTTTGAAGTCTTTTGATTTTGGTGTTTGGCACGCTATCTTAACCATACTTTTGCTGCTACTGTTAGGAAAATTATTTCTCCTCATAATTTTGTTCCTTCCAATAACAGTTTGTATAAGGCTTGTGCTATAAGCAAAATACATAAACTACCATTTTTTTTATTCTGGTTATCATGCAGCTGTTCCATTAGATTTAATTTATTTCGATGTTTGGGACACTGCTCCTAATCTTTCCAATGATGGCTTCTGTTACTATGTCCTTTTTTATAATCATTTAGTAATTAAACTTGGATTTATTTTATGAAACACAAATCTGATATGTTATACATTTTTCATCAATTTTGCATTTTAGTTGAGAAATTTTTTTGTTGTTCCATAAAGCAATTTCAAGCTATCTGGAATGGGGAATTTTAGGCTTTAACATCCTACTTACGAACCGATGGTATTGTTCATTGTGTCTCTTATACTTATACTTTGAAATAATATGGTTGTGCGGAACGCAAACACTATCATGTCATCGAAACCGGACATGCATTGTTGCATTGTGCTTCTTTACCTGTTCAATTTTGGACTAATTCTTTTTGAGTCCTCTGTTTGTATTATTAATCGCTTACCTACTCAACCTTTACCACATCACTCTCCTTATGAGATTTTGTTTTGTGTTAAAACTTGATTATTCTTCCTTATGTTTTCCTTGGTTGCTTGTGTTTTCCTTATTATGGCCATACAATGGAAAAAAACTAGATCCTCATTCTACGCCATGTGTTTTCTTAGGTTACAGTCGGACTCATAAAGGCTATATGTGTTTTGACTATTCATCTAATAAATTTTATGTTTCTCGTCATGTTCTATTTGATGAATCTGTTTTTCCTTTTCAGGATACTAAGGACGTTGCTACCTTTCCATCATCCATGGCTAAACCACCTCTTACAATTAGTTTGTCTCCTTTAGTTGTACCAACACCTCCATCTTTATCTCCACCGTCTATACCACTACCATTAACACCACCACCTACTGAACTATCATTTCCTGCTTCTCCATTGTCTTCTTTGTTGGACATATTGAGGATAAGTGGCACGGGTCGTGGTCTTCTTATTGAAATAGAAGGTTCTAGTTCTGATTTGTGAGGTGCTTAATCTTCACCAGCACCATCACCATCACCTGTGGCTGCTCCTCCGACACAAGTTCATCCTATGGTCACTTGTGCTCGAACTGACAATTTAACCATGATGACTTTACTCTTTTTGTGCTACTGCTCGTTCAAGTTTAGAGCCAACATCATATACTTAAGCGACTACATCTCCATATTGGCATGATGCCATGACAACTGAATAGAATGCCTTTCTTGCCAAGGGCACTTGGTGTTTATTGTCTCCAACTTCCTTCCAAAATGTGGTTGGTTGTCGTTGGGTCTTCAAGGTTAAACATCACACTGATGGAAACATAGAGCTATATAAGGCTCGTTTATTAGCCAAGGGTTACCATCAACGGCTAGGTATTGATTTTTCTAACACCTTTAATCCTATGGTTAAGCCAACCACTATCTGTTTGCTACTCTCTCCTGCTATTGTAATTCATTAGACCATTAATCGACTTGATATATCAAATGCATTTTTGCATGGGAAGCTTGATGAAATTGTTTTTATGACTCAACCTCTAGGTTTTATTGATCTGGTTCATCTCGATTATTTTTGCAAGCTAGAGAAATCAATATATGGTTTAAAGTAGGCTCCTCGGGTTTAGAATCATTGTCTCACTGATGCCTTGTGTGAGTTTGGTTTTTCTAGTGCCAAGTTTGATAATACTTTATTTTATTTACATAGGGGAGATAACAAATTATTTTGCCTTATTTATGTGGATGATATTGTTATTATCAGGTCTTAAGACTCTTATTACTTTTCTCATTAAAAGGTTGAAAATACAATTTGTTGTCTGTGATCTTGGCAAATTACACTATTTTTTGGGCCTTCAAGCTAACTAGTGTAAAAATGGTCTTCAATTGTATCAGTCGAAGTATATTTCTAAAATTTTGCAAAAAAAGTGGTATGGCTTCATGTACTACTCCTTCTCCAGCTGAAAAACTTGCTTTGTGTGATAATGAGAAGTTTTCTAATAACACCTTATATCATAGCATTGTTGGTGGTTTACAGTACCTAACCTTACTCGACTAAATATTGCTTTTTTTTGTTAATAAAGTTAGTCAATTTATGCATTCTCCCAAAATTAAACATTGGGCAGCTGTAAAGCGATTTCGCGCTACTTAAAATTTACTTCTACTCATGTTTTGTTCTTCCATTTTTCTAGTTCTCACTCTTTGCATGGTTTTTGTGATTCTGATTAGGCGAGAGATATTGATGATCGAAAATTTACTATTGGGTTTGCTAATTACTACGGTTCTTCTCTTGTTTCTTGGACAACTAAGAAACAACGTTCAATTTCACGATCATCTACCAAGGCTGAGTATCGTGCTTTGGCTACTGCTACCTCAAAGATAATTTGGATACGGAATTTGCATTTTGAAATCGGATTGTCTATTTCTGCTCCGCCTACTCTTTGATGTGATAATATTAGTATGACCAATCTTATAGCTAATGCTATGTTACATACATGCACTAGGCATATGGAAATTGATTTTCATTTAGTTAGAGAATTTATTCGTTGCAAGCAGTTTCAAGTACGACATGTTCCATCTAATGATCAAATTGCTTATGTCTTCACTAAACCATTGTTAAAGACTTGCTTTCGCACTTTGAGAGACAAGTTGACCATGTTTGCCACCTCCATTCAACTTGTAAGAGGGTGATAAAGAATATTATTATTTTGTATTTATCTTGTTGAAAAATATTGGAGTCCTGTATTATAGGCATAGTTATAGAGTCCTTTTTGTAATAGTATATGTGTTTCCTACTCTTGGTTATGTATAAAAATCTTGTTTGTTCTTAATGAAAGTTACAGTAGTTCATAGTTTTTTAGTATTATGGTCATAAAAAAGCAACCAATTATCACATTGATGGGTTTCGAGACCACAAAAAATAATTTCTACTCTTCTTAATCTAAATAAATTGTATATAAGGTGAGAAGGATCGAACCCTAGAGACTAACAAAAGCTGATTTTAAGTTGAAACCAGTTGGTAAAATAATAAATAAAAAGGGGAGATTTAAATCAAGGTAGAAATTGAAAAATAATTAAGTAATAGAAAGTGACGAAATGAATAATTAAAATCAATAATGGGAACGATTCAGCCAAGGGTGATTCATAGCACGGGATTCTCTTGATTGATCATTGATACAAAAATAGTTCTATAATTCAAAAAATTGACAGGTTATAATCTTTGAATAAGCGCCTTCGAAAAATCCTTCCGTAATATTAGATTAAACAGACAAGCGCTAGAATAATCCATAACTAGCAAAAAAACCCTAAACAACCGATAGAATTTAATTCACAAATAACAATAAAAACTAGAAAGACCTTGCCTTATTCAACAAACTTACAAGCGCAGTTCATTTATGTCACAACCCAAAACCGTGGGTCGGACCGGCACTAGGACCTAGGTAAGCTTAAGGCACCCGAGGCCCGTAGTAAGCCTAAACTATCAAAATCCATCCCTATTATCATTTGACTATCGGAATAGTAATCCCATATTATGACATTTTCATAAGTCAATCAGAGTTAATA
>CANUEX010062499.1:0-17137 GCA_948099535.1 Jatropha multifida | reverse complement strand
CATTCAACTAAAATTAATTCTTTTCTCTTAGAATTTATATTTTACCAAATAAGTATAATATGATTTAATAAATGCTTTATTATGTGCTGTACAAATCAGTTTAATAATTACTAATTTTATTTATACTCATTTTCATATACTTAATTATTTCGACAATTAAATTTAATATAGCTTTGAAATTTTATTTATACTCATTTTCATTCCTATGTCCTGCATTCCACTACCCTAGCTAGCTTGCCATCCTAGAAGCTCACCAAGAGCCCCTTGCTCTACCCGCCCTCTTAGGATCGCTTTGCCGAATCAGGATGTCACAGTTTCAATTCTAATTTGTAAAGTTTATTTATTTGTTTATATTTGTTGTTTATGTTGCCTACTTATGATTAGGGTATTGAACTTTTTGTGCCTTTTCTATTATATTGATTCTTAAATATTATATCTCATATATAATTTTATTGCATTTTAAATATAGACAACTATTTCATAATAGGAATACGAAAAATTAATAGTAATAATCATATTTTTTTTATTATATAATTGTAAATGGATACATGGTTGTGTAGTTTAAAAATGGAGGATGAAGATACAATTAATGATGAAGTCATTGAAAATATAGCGGATACATATAATCACTTATCAACTCAGTTACAACGCTCTCAACATTTATGGAGAAACATGATGGACAATTGGCAAAGACAAAGAACTATGGCTATAGTTTAGCATATCTGTTATATCGTTCACTTTTTATTTTTGTTGGACATGCAAGCAATATTTATAAAAAGTCCTAGTAATAATATTGAAAGGGAGTTCATGAGTCAAAACTTGATGGATCAACTTAATAACAACGAAGAAGATTGTCGTGCTTTAATATGCATGCATCCTAATGCATTTCACCAACTTTGTGGGAAACTTAGAGGAACTGGTTTGTTGAAAGACTATAAATGTGCAACAGTAGAAGAGCAAGTAGCGAAATTTCTTCACATTTTAGGCCAAAATTTTAGGAATCAGGTTGTGGCTTTCTTCTTTCAACGTTTTGGTGAGACAGTGAGTAGACATTTCCATAATGTACTAAGAGCTGTGATTACATTAGAAGATGAATTCGTAAAACAACCTACTGAAATTCAAGTTCCTCTAGAAGTTTTACATAACTAGAGATTTTATCCATACTTCAAGGTATGAAAAAAAATTCAAATCTAAGTATGAATAATAATTTATATTATTTATAATTAATGCCACATACATATAATTAGGAAAATGCTAAATATTGCATATAGGATTGTATTGGTGCACTTGATGGTACACATATACGTGTAAAAGTTCCACAACAGGAAGCACCTAGATTTCGAGGGAGAAAAGACTAGCCAACACAAAATGTGTTATCAGCATGTTCATTTGATATGAAATTCACTTATGTATTGCCTGGATGGGAAGGGACTGCATCTGATTCGAGAATTCTTAAAAATGCATTAATTAGGGAAGATAAGCTTATAATTCCCCTAGTAAGCATAATATTTATTAATAAAATAAATATATGGATAAATGCATGTTCATAACATACATTCATTCATTAATCTTATTGCTAGGTAAATTTTATCTTGTGGATGTCGGATTTCCATTACGTATTGGATTGCTAACACCATACAGATTCGTTACCATCTTAAAGAATATACAAGACGTGGACCTCAAATGCAAAAGAGTTATTCAACCACCATCATGCATCTTTTCATAATGTTATTGAGAGGGCTTTTGGAGTTGTCAAGAAAAGATTTCTAATTATAGCTAGTGGCAATGAACCTAATTACTCATTCGAAACCATGACTGAAATAATATTAGCATATTGTATAATACATAACTTTCTAATGGGAGTAGATCCAGATGAAGAATTAATCGCAAAGGTTGATAGAGACCTTTTTGCAAATGAATTAAACACTCATGTGGTAGGTAGTCTACAAAATAATGATGATGATTCTAGACAAGCTATGGTTTTACGATACGATATGTTAGAAATAAAACGTAGATTGCAAAAATCGAATATTGCTTCACTATCCTTAAGGAATTAAAGCCCCAATATATTGTATTCTGGATGTTTGCAGTATTCCTCAAGGATTTTTATGAAGCAATATTGAATAAGAGAATTAAAATTAGTGATCGTACAAATTGAAGGAAGAGGACTTTTATAACGATTAGGGATTTTGAACAGTCGTAAACGACTTTCAATAGGCACAAATAGTTATCTTTTAATTCAAATTTAATAACTGTTAAAATAACAGTTATTTGTTTTGATCAAGAAATAATTTTGAATTATTAATTTATTATTATCATTTAAATTCAAAATTAATTAAAAAATCAATAACAAAAAGTTGTAAATTTATCAACTTTTTGAATTATTTTAGGCCCAAGTGCCCCAGTGCCCAATCTTTTTTACTATAAAATATTTTATAGTCAAATTTTGGTTTCCTTCCATATTATCCCACCACCTATTTTATTTATCCCATCACTATAAAATATTTCTATGTGGGATAACTCAACTTATATAATCAACTAACTACACTATACAGCCCCATACTCTTAAGAAATTTAAATTTGGTTTTCCTCCTCTCCATAATTCATATGGTGAAACTTTAAATTTCTTTGAAGGTATTCTATTGTGAACAAAACAAGCTGTTAATAAAGCATCTCCCTAGAGATTCATTGGTAATTTTGCTTGTAGAAGCATAACATTAATCATATCAACTAATGTTCTATTTTTTCTTTCTGCTAGTCCATTTTGTTGTGGGGTATATGGTGCACTTGCTTGATGAATCAAACCGTTATCTTCACAAAATACACAGAATTCATTGGAAAAATATTCACCTCCTCTATCACTTCTTAAAATTTTAATTTTCTTTGCCAATTGATTTTCTACTAATAGTTTGTAATTTTTAAACATATCAAATGCTTGATCTTTTTTTCTCATTAAATAAACAAAAGTAAATCTAGAATGATCATCTATGAATGTAATAAAATATCTAGTTCCACCTCTAGTTAAATGACCATTTAATTCACAAGATATCAGAATGCACAAGTTCAAGTAATTCTGTTGTTCTTTCATTTTTTTGGAAATGGTTTTTTAGTCATCTTTGCTTGTATGCATATTTCACATTGTTTATCATGCTTATTAATATTAAGAATCAAACCATGTTTAGACATAAATTTAATTGATCTAAAATTAACATGTGCTAATCTTGCATGCCATAAATCACAAGAAATCTCAACAACATAAATAGAAACATCAATTTTATTAATTGATAATTTAAACATGCCATCACAACAGTATCATTGTCCTACAAACACACATTTCTTAGAAAATATTACTTTTTCTGCCTCTATTACAGCCTTGAGTCCTTTCTTACTCAAAATATTGGCAGAAATTAGATTCTTTCTAACATTAGGGACATGAAAAACATTTAACAAGATGAGTTTCTTTCCCGAAGTAAACTGCAGTTCCACTGTTCCTTTTCCATGAACTTTGGCAGTATATTGATCCCCCATTAGTACTTTGTCATCATTTCCAGCAACTTAATAGGTTTTGAAAAAAATTTTGTCGTTGCAAATGTGAACAATAGCACCAAAATCAAACCACCAATCTGCAGATTTCTCACTTGCTGCCATATTGCACTCAATAACCATAACAACAATATTCTAAGAAATATCTTGCTCTACAACATTTGCTTTGTTCTATTCAGATTTTTCTTTTGCTTTAACTTTCTTCCAGAATCTACATTTTTTTCTTAAAATGCCCCTTTTTGCCACAATGAAAACAACTTTTGTTTTTCTTATTGTTAGAAGAATCTCCTTCATATTTCCTTTTCTTTACAAATTTATTTTCAAAATTGCTTGTTTTGCTAGACTCAACAACATTCGCTTTTGAATTTGATATTAAAGCATATTTTTTCTCACGAGTTCTCGTTTCTTCTTCTATTCTAACATGCTTTATCAATTGGTCAATAGTGAATTCCTCAGAAATATGCAATAATTTTTTTCTGTAATGATTCCAAGTGGTTGATAATTTTGCAATCACAGCAGCTACTTGAAGTGATTCAGAAACATCAAGTTTAAAGTCTTTTATAGTCTAGATACTAACACAAGCAATTCATCAACTTGATCAAGAATGGATTTGCCATCTATCATTTGAAATTCAAAGAATTTCATACTCAGAAATTTATTTGTACCTTGTTTTTCAGAAGTATATTTATTTTCTAAGGCCAGCCAGATTTCTTGTGGTATTTTAATTGGACGAAATAAATCATACAATCTATCAGAGAGAGAGTTTAGTATGAAATCTCTGCAGCGTACCTCATCTTCCACACGTTTCTTGCGAGTTGCCCTTATTTCCTTAGAATCTTCATCAGTAGGTTATGGAATTACAGGAATATCCACACTCTGCAAATAAGCAATTCCTAATTCTGTCAGAAAGAATAGCAATCAATCTTTCTAGCGGGTGAAATTGGTTCCATCAAATCGATCCAATTTCAGCATGTCGGGTCTGAACATCTTAGATCCAATAGCCTCCATAGCAAAATTTAATTCCTTAAGATTGTTAGAAATAAAACGTATATTGCAAAAATCAAAGATTGTTTTGATAGTGTATTCACTATCCTTAAGGAATTAAACCACACTATATTGTATTCTGAGTGTTTGCAGTATTCCTCCAGGATTTTTACAAAGCAAATATTGAACAAGAGAATTAAAATTAGTGATTGTACAAGTTAAAGGAAGGGGACTTTTATAACGATTACGGATTTTGAACGGTCCTAAACGACTTTCAATGGGCACAAGTAGTTATCTTTTAATTCAAATTTAATAACTGTTAAAATAACAGTTATTTATTTTGATCAATAATTAATTTTGAATTATTAATTTATTATTATAATTTAAATTCAAAATTAATTAAAAAATCAATAATAAAAAGTTGTAAATTTATCAACAACTTTAAATTATTTTAAGCCCAAGTGCCCAATCTTTTTTACTATAAAATATTTTATAGTCAAATTTTGGTTTCCCTCCATATTATTCCACCATCTATTTTATTTAAATTATTATACTAAGTATTTATAAACACTTGTAATCTTTTGTATCTTTTTCATGTGGGATAACTCAACTTATATAATCAACTAACTACACTAACACAATATAAATGCATAAATGTGGTATGATTATCAATATAACTTGTAAGTTAAATTTTGTTGAATATATGGATTTTAAATATAGCATATGTTGTTATTTGTGTATGTTAATATATTAAACGAAACATACTAATTATTGATATATTTATGCAGTTTATATTTACTATGATATTTATTTGGAATGATATATTAATATTGTGATAGGTTGTAAAATGAGTTATGTTATTGAAAATATTAAATAAATAATGCTTTACAGATTGAAAATGCCTAGAACAAAAAGAAGTATTGAAATTGGTGGAACTAGTTTGAAAAGAAATAATGTTGTGTGGACACCTGAAATGGATGATATGTTGATAGATACAATGATTGAGGAAGATCAGAAAGGGAACCGGCCAGATGGAACATGGAATAGTTCTGCATTTATGAACATGATGAATATTTTAAGAAATGCATTTGGACCTCATATTCAGAATTCGAATATAAAAAATAGAATCAGGACTTTAAAATCTAGATTCAGTGAAAGTAAAGATTTCTTTGCTAGTCTTAGTGGGTTTGCTTGGAATCCAGTCACAAAAATATACAATGCTGAGCCTAATATTTGGGAGCAACTAATTAAGGTATCATTCGAACCATATTATTATCATAATATAATTCTTTAGTAATACATAGAAAAATTACATATTTTCAAATATATGTACTTTATTTTTCTTTTTAATTTGTGCAACTAAATAATGTTATTCAATGTTATGTAGGAAAAACTTGAAGCGCATAAATGGATGCATACGCCAGTTTACAATTATGATAAATTATATCAACTTTATGGAACACAACGAGCAACTGGTCAATATGTTGAGAGTGCATGAGAAAAGGTACGTCATTGGCAAATAGAGGGAACTTCCTCACAAATTGACTTGAACGATTCTTTGGAGTATTTTATGTCTGATACTGAGGGCAATTACTATGAGGAGATGATAACTAATGAAGATAACCAAATTAATTTTAATAGCCCAAAGTATGCACTTTCAATTAATTCTCATGGCACTTCTTCTTCAAAAGGCTCAAAACGTAAGGCATCTATGATGGAGGTGTTAGATAAACAATATGAAAGAGTAAACACAAGGATTGAGTGAGTGTCATAAGTGTTGGCAATAGGGAATGCTATTGCTAAAGAATTCGTTACAATTGCTCAAGAATCTAATGAAATTGCAAAACAGTCTCTTTCAATCTTTCAACGTGGTAGACCAATATTATTACAGACAAGATGAGGTATATTTAGAGTTGGAAGTGATAGGATTGCATCAAGATCATTTGATGGATGCATATTTCTATCTATCTAATAATCCGGCAGCAATTCGATCATTCTTTAGTGTCCCTCAATCAAGGCGTTTAGAATGGTTAATGAGGGCTATGAGTTCGAGTACATAAAAGCAAGAAACCATTACATTAATGAAAACTTGGTAGTAATATGTTAGTTTTTAAATTAGATTTATGGTAATAGGATGTTAGTTTTTAAATTGGATTTGTATTTGAATCGAATATTAGTAATTTTCACCTATTATGTAGATGTGATCTCTTTTGCACTATTAATTGTCCATTTAGGTGGATAGTTAATTGTTTAATGAGACTTTTAGTTGAATTGCAAATTTTAAATTGCTAGTCTAATTAATCATCATGGAAAATATGGATAGAATAATGAGTATGCTTTTCAGATTAATTCAGAGTTAAGACTATTTGGTGTGTATGGTGAAATGAATGTATCCTTTTAGCTATATTAATTTTGTAGAATAGGAACCAAGTTTCATTAGTTGCCTAAAATATTTTAATTAAATTAATGAAAAAAATATGAACAAATTAATTCATATGATGCATGTTTATAGACGGAATATTATGTATTTGTACCGTGAAAAAAATAAAAGCATCTAATTATATTAATTACTTAAATAAATTTACTACAAATTTTTTATATAATTTATATGGTACATTTCATAATAATAATAATGACATTTCATAGTTTATGTCATAGATTGAATAAAATATAATTTATAATTTATCTAGAAACAATGTGTCATATATCTGCTAATATATATATATATAGGATAAAAATGTAAATTTACAAAAATATAGTTTCTTTTCATCCATTATTTGCCTTCCCAAATAAAGTAAAATAAATTTATTTTACTTCCTCCCTCTTATTTTTCCCCCAAACCAAACAAAGAGTGTAAAATAAAGATGTAAAATGAATAGTATTATTTTACTCCCTTATTTTACACCCTTCCTTTAATTTACACCCTCTCTTATCCAAACATAGTGTAAAATACAAACTGTCCAATCTAAAAGAGAAAGGAAAAATAATAGTAATACACAGTGACATAAAAAAACAAATCTGATTTAGGCTCAATTTAAATTAATTTTGTCCAACTCAATAATTTGATCCGATTTTTAATTGATTTAACGGTTTCTCAACTGATTTTAGAGCAAATCAAAATTGTTTTCGATTCCAAATAAGTCGTGAAAAATATTACGTGGCGTAATATTATCGGTTAATAATTTACTATTAAATTTAAATACAAAAATTTCAAAATAAAAATTTCAGATATTGTACGTACTTTCTAAATAAATGGTTGGGCTCTCTCTGAGTATCCAATCACTGTATGGTAATCATCTCAGTATTCACATGGATGACAACTCTTAATCCCTAATTGACTTTGACCCATTTCAATTTCCCTTAAACCTTTAGACCTTAACAAATTGCAAACATATATTCTCGGGCGGAAGTCCATACCAATAATAAATTCTATAAGGATTTTTCTCATTGTGCAATACAAATATTCATGCACCGCGATGAAAAAGATATATGAAAAATCACTCCGAAAGGAGTGCTAAGAGTATATATTGTCATACTAGACGCATTTAGCCAAAATTTGAGAAGTTTTTAGGCCTATTGCAAAGTTTAGAGGTTTAATGGCCAAAGATAACAAATACTTTAACTTCAAATTAAAATATTATTGAGAGGTAGGATTGCAAATGACCGTTTTAACTCGATAAATTTAAGCGGTCCAACTTAATGATTTTGAAAATATAATAGATTGAGTTAAATGAATTATTTTTATTATTTATAAATTGAATTGAATCGTAAATATATATATATACATGCGCGTGCGTGTAACTATGAAAAATTTAATTTGATATGCAATTTTAAATATAAATATTAAATTATTTATATATTTAGTATACTTTATTTTCTTTCTTAAGCAGAAATTTATTTTGAATGTTGTCATTGGAATATATTATAGTTTAAAATATATTTATATAATTCTGTCACTAAAGTATTTTTAATTTTGTTAGTTATTTAACCCGTGCACAATTTAATTCGTTTATAATCTATAGGTTTAAACATTTAAACAATAGAATTGGGTTAAAAAAATTATTGACCCAAATATAACACTTTAAATTTATAAATTTAAATTTAGATCTATAGTCAAATCCTAAATTTATTTATCAGAACGCTCTATGTCTTGGTTGTCTTGGTGTGCCTATTTAGAGGTGTTAATCATTCTTCATCCAATGCTATTGATAGGGATCAACACGAAGAAATAAAACTTTAAGGGCATAATAATTAAAATCCTTAAAATTTAGGGTCTGGAAATGTATTTAGCCATTCAAAAATTAGCGAGCGAGAAATGAGAAAACCTTCAGTTTTTTTCTTTTTAAAAAAAAAAGAAATAAGAAACCTGAATAATTAATAGAAAGAAGTCCGTGGCAATACTGAGACCGCAAGTTTGTCTCGCGGATAATTCTAATATTATTTCGTATATAAATATAATCGGTTCTCTCTGATTCTGCGACGCCATTTCTGCAGCTGAATCTATTGGACACAGAAGAAGAAACGAGGGGAGCAGAAGAAGAAGAACAATAATAATAATATAATAATATATGTATAAAAAATATATTCAAGAACAATACTGTATACGTATATAAATATATATACATACATAATAGTGCAACAAAGGATGATGATACTCGAAACACAAGCTCACCAACTGTTCCTCCTCTCTTCTTGCTCGTCTACTTACAGTCCCAATAATGGCGAATATCGGCATTATCGTCATTATCAAGTTCAATTAGGCCTCCATACTCACAGGTATCCCGTATTAGCTATGGCCGTGTCTACCACTACTACTAAAACTCGCAGAAGAAGAAATCGTTTCAGATCAGCTGCCACTGTCTCCGCTTCTTCACCACCGCCGGACAAGGTTATTCTAAGTTTTGAAATTTGCTTTACCGTTTGAATTTCTTGGTTACTGTTTTGTTGTTCAAAAATAAAAACTTTTGCTAGGAAAAGAATGATGATGAAGAAGAAAGAAAGGTGCCTGAGCTACAAACGCTCTTCAGAAGATTTTGGAAAGTGGCAGCGCCGTATTGGTTCTCAGACGATAAGGTTAAAGCCAGATTGCAATTGGCCGCTGTATTTGCTCTTACTTTAGGCACTACTGGTATAAGCGTTGGCTTCAGTTTCCTTGGCCGTGACTTCTATAACGCCCTTGCTAGTAAGCTTGGCTTGAACCCTCCATTTTTTTTTAAATTCCAAGTTTCTTTCTTTTCCTCTTTTAGAATGCTAACTCTGAAAATTAAAAAAATAAATAAATAAAATTACTAGACAAGGACCAAGAACAGTTCACCAAGCAACTTCTCTATTACCTTGGAGGCTTCGCAGGAGGAATTCCGGTGAGCACTCAAAAAATATTGCTTAGGTATTACTCTGCTAGTCGCATCTTTTATATCTGTATATGGGGAACTTTTAAAATTTCAACTAGCCCGCGGTGAACTTTGAGCTTTCTGATTACTGTTGGTGGTTGAATTTGACATCTCTGTGTTGTTCTCTAGTTCTTTGTGCTAAGAGATTATGCAAGAGAAACCCTTGCTCTGCGTTGGAGATCTTGGATGACAAAATATTACATGGAGCGGTATCTGAACAATCAAGCATTTTACAAAATTCAATCCCAATCAATTGTTGATAATCCAGATCAGCGGATTGTTGATGATCTAAGTTCCTTCACGGGAACAGCGCTTGCTTTCTCATTGACACTTTTCAATGCTGCTGTAGACTTGATATCATTTAGTAACATCTTGTATGGCATCTATCCGCCACTTTTTATTGTTCTTCTTATATATTCTCTAGGTGGAACTGCAATTAGTGCTTATCTTGGAAGGGTAATTTTCTTATCTTTACCGCAATTTTATTTTCTAATACGTGATTAGCTTTTTGTCTTGAAAGATACAAATCATTAAATTGAACTGGGTTATATTTCACTTTCAATTTCAGGGATTGGTGACTCTGAATTTCTTACAAGAGAAAAAAGAAGCAGATTTCCGCTATGGGCTTGTTCGTGTTCGGGAAAATGCTGAATCAATTGCTTTCTATGGCGGTGAAGAAAATGAAATGCAACTTCTGCTGCAGCGCTTCACAAGTGCTTTTGAGAATTTAACAGTATGAAATAAGAATTTGTTTTGATCTTCTATTCTGAACTAATTTCCATTTTCTTGTTATTGAACTCTCCCGCAACCTAATTTTTAACTTAATTCTAGGTTGAACCTAGGTTTGGATGGAAGGAGTTAGGAAGTCTACCATTAGAATTATATATTTATAGCAAGGAAAATAGGAAATAAGGGAATAAGCAGATAAGCTTAAAGAGCTTAGATGACATACGGCCAGTATAAGGCTAAAGCAATAGCAACTGTACTTTTGGCCCACCATACAACCTAAAGAAGGGACTTTCAAGCGTGGTTTACATATTTTCCAAGCTTTCTGTTTTTGTGCATACAATCCTAGTAATAATTAGTCTTTGCCAATGTACTGAATAAACTGTAAGCAACCCAAGAGGAGCATGAACTATCCTTAAGCAAGTCTTGGAGGACCATCCTTAATCATGAGATCCTAACCCCATGAATGAATAAACCATAAGCAATCTAAGAAGAGCATGAACTACCCTACCCCACAGAACACTAGGAGCTAATGGTCATATTAATTGGTCTTAGCCGATTTATTGGAAACTGGCACCTTCATATTACAATGCACTAGTTTGGCTATAATATGATACTTTGCTTTGATGAAATATAACAATTGGGACACAATTTGAACCCTCTAACCAAAGCATGAACTACAAATATATTCCTCTGCAAGCCTGTTTTTTGGCATTCCAATACTTACCTTCTCTTCCTTTTCTTCTTGTTTTTTCTAAACTACGCGTTTTTCTTAATGCCATGGAGAAGTATTTGTGGTTGAAGTAAATTTAAAATCCTAAGTTCTAACATGCAAATAATCTTTCTTCAACTTAAATAATGTGCCTAAAAGTCTACAATCTATATAGTTATATAACTCAGCCTAGCCTGAATTGGTTTGAGTTTGGAAACACCCCATAGCATATATGATTTGTTATTGAATTCTTATTCATAAAATGCTTAGAAGAAGAATAAGAAATACAAATAGTTTCCCTTTTCCAGGACAGGTTTCGGCCACAATTAGGTTTCAAACCAAGATGGGAAGGTAGATATGTTGCCATATCGGAAATTCTTTAGCGGTAATAAATGTTGTTATCAGCTGCCTTTCAGTCTTTATACAAAAAAGTTTGAATTGTGTTGTTTGATGACCTTTCTTTTTTAGATGCATTGTATTATGATATTTTGTTGTTATCTTATGCCAAATTGTTCTCAGAGGTTTATATGATTTACTGTTTGACATTTATTAATTAATTTCCAGGAATTGTTGATATCTTCCAGAAATCTGGAGTTTTTTACCAACGGCTACCGATACTTAATTCAAATCCTTCCTGCTGCTGTTGTTGCACCCATGTATTTCTCGGGAAAAATTGAGTTTGGCGTAATTAATCAGTCTGTATCTGCTTTTAACCATATCCTGGGAGATTTTTCTCTCATTGTTTACCAGTTTCAAGCTATCAGTGCTTTTTCGGCTGTCATTGATCGATTAGGTACTATCTTAGTGCATCTCTCTGTCACTTTTCTAGCTCGGTTTCATTTCCTGAAATGAGTCAAAAAGTAAGAATGTGATTATTTCACTTTATAAAAGGAATTTCCATGGCAACAGAGGGAAGATAAATGTATAAATGCAGGGTAAACGTGCACATGCATTTCACTTTATAACGGGGTACTGTTCACCAATTGTGCATTTGAAAAATCTATCCTTAAGTTCTTTTGCCTCCTGAACCTGGCCTGTATGTTATAAGTGACGTTAGAACTTTTCTTTCTGCTTCTTTTTCCAGAAATTAATTTTCCAACCATACTTAATTTTAAATATTTCACATGGAACTTCATGTTTTTTGTAAATTTTTTCTTGGGTGAAATTGAGTTATTTTATCCCATCTCATAGAAATTTATTTTTTGACTACTTAATTTCTTTTCATAGGAAATCCTCAATGACATCGGTGTTTTGCTTTTGAATGGTTAATTAACTTGCCATTTTCTGTATGCAGGTGAATTTGATGATGTGTTGGATAGCAGCAGCTCTAAATGCCTCTCCGACTCAGAAGAGATTTCTCTTTCATACTGTAATGTTAGTAGCTCACTTGTTTTGGAGTCTAATGGGTCCATGCCAATAGACAACTTTCAAAAATTACTCAATATAGAGAATTTGACTCTACAAACGCCTACTAGTAAAGCTACATTGATTAGGGAATTATCATTGGTGATCAGCGAGAAAGATCATTTGCTGGTAATTGATGATTCATTTTGTGTTTTGATTTGTTGAGTTAACATGTTGAGCTAATTACTTTTGCAATGATTAAAGTCATTGATTATTTTAAGGGTAAATTAGCCAATAGTAACTGAACTTTATACTTAGTTACATTAAGGTCACTTAATTTCAATCTGTCATTTTTCATTCACTAAAGTTCAATTTTGTTTCAATGAGAGATCACCCATTAGAATCTAGTGACCAGAATGATAACATGATACTAAAAATAAACAAAAATACTATGATTATGTGCGGATATAAGATGGAGAGGAAGAAAAGTTTATAAAATATAATGACAGACTGTAATTTATTTTCTTTTTCTCTCTCTATCTCTCTTTGTTTAACCTATTTCATTTGGGTGGCATTATTCTAGCTAGATCAATGAGTAGGTCTCAAATTAGTATATTAAGATAAAATATGAATATTTTTTAATGAAATATTTTACTTTTAGTGACATGTCAATATTTCTGTTCACGGATTCCAGTGGATGATCTCCCATCAAAAAAATAAATCAAAGTTTAGTAACTAACACATAACAAATTGAAGAGTTGTGACTTTAACCTAATTCAATGTAAAGTTTGATGATCATCAATGTAGGTTACCCATTGTTTTAAACATGGCTTAACAGGTGACTGGACCTAGTGGGAGTGGTAAAACTTCTTTGTTAAGAGCACTGGCTGGCCTTTGGAAAGTTGGAACAGGAAAAATAACTTTCTATGTAAATGATGTATATGATTCTCAATTACACACTCCTTCAGAAGAGTCTGCTACTGAAGACCGTAAGTCACATGATAAAGTTGAACTTGATAGGCCAGCAAGTAGAAATTCTAGAGGCATATTTTTTCTTCCACAGAGACCGTATATGGTCTTGGGAACCCTTCGTCAGCAATTGTTGTACCCTACATGGAATGATGACATAATTCCGATGTTGGATGGTACCAAACTAACTGGTATGTTTCTAAATTATCATCCTCATCATCTCATCAATAGTATTTGTTTTTCTAAGTCACACTGCAATATAGATTTTTATGTAGAAGTGCCACGTTCAGTGTTTTTGAGAAACAACACAATTATATCACTCTCCAAATTTCTCAATTTATATGCTTGTGTGATTAAATACGATTGATGATAAAATAAGGCAAACATGTTTCTAGTTCCATAATTGCCTTTATTATTGTATCTTTTTTATGTTTCTACAGAGTAATTAGAAATAGAAAGCACTGAGAGCGTTTAGGTGGTGCAACCTAAGTACAGAAAAGAAAAATGAATATTAAGAGCAGATAGAACCATTCTTCCAAACCAAAATACTTATATATTCATGAGCTGTATCATCTGAGATGTAATTAATTGAATAAAATGTCCACAATGAAACACTTTGTATGACTTATTTGACTGTCGAAATGGGACTTGTTAAAGTACAAATAAGGAGGCATTTCTTTAAATCCGAACTCTGTATTGCTAGGTAATGTTGGTCCTGTAATACTGATAGGCTTCTGTTCGGCAATTTGTTGGCTCTAATGCATAAAAATGTCTTATCCAATGTATTATTTTAGGCTTATGTAATATAATGAAATGAATCACATAAGCAAATGTTACACTACATTCCATTACCGGTTACCAAACGTTGCATTAGATCATTTTGCATTACATTCAGTTACAGCTTGCCTAATGTTGCATTAGATCATTTTGCAATCTTGCTACATAGCTTTACCATTGTAACAATTATTTTGATCTTTCCCCTCATGCAGTGATCTTGTGCATATCATGTTGCAAATTTATTACTCTAACGAAAATGAGAAATTTTGACTTACCTTTAACAGGTTCGGTGCCGTTCCTGATGGGGAAACCAAACTCAGAAAATATGCAGGGAAAGCCCAATAAGCCCACAACAGATGATTTAATACGAGTTTTAGAGAATGTTCGTCTTGGCTATATATTATCGCGTTTTGGTAGTCTTGATTCAACACGTGAGTGGTCTAGTGTTCTTTCCCTTGGTGAGCAGCAACGTCTTGCTTTTGCCCGTCTGTTGCTTTCTAAACCAAAGCTGGTTCTATTGGATGAATCTACTAGTGCCTTGGATGAAGCCAATGAGGTATTTCAGTTCCCAATTTAGATTCTCTTATAATGAAAGTTATTATAACCAATTTGCTGAACTGCCAAAAAAATTTTATTGTTGGCTGAAGAGGGTACTCCTGGTTATAGTTATGCAATAAAAACTGTCACCCTTCTGGCTTTGGATCTCCCTGAACCAAGCATATCATGGAGTTACTTGCAAGGACAAGGTCTAGTATTAGATTCTAATTTCAGGTATTTTCATACGACATCCACAGTTTTGGCCTAGTGGTTCAAGTCATCTCCCCCACCCTCCAAAAGAAAAAGAAAAAGTCATATGTAAGCTGTAGAGAGTAAGTGAGCCATATGATTCATGGACAGTTTTGGAAGCAACAAGCTTTCAAGAAAGAAACAGATTCTAGCCTGTGTCATGTTGCATTTCCTACATCCACAAGATTCAGAGGACTTCAGTCTCTTTATTTGTTGTTTTGCATTGTTTGCATATAAGATATTTTATCTTAGTTTGTTTATTCTTGTGCTTTATAATTGCAGGCTCATCTTTACCGGCAGATTGAAGCAGCAGACATAACCTATGTTAGTATTGGCCACAGAAGAACTCTTTATGAACACCACAACAAGATCTTACATATATCCTCAGCAGATCCTTGCAGTAATGAACGTAATTGGCACATCGACTCTGTAAGTCCTGCAGCGTTTTATGATTTGGCAAATCAGTAATAAGTGATGGTGATAGTTGCATTAGAATCAATTTCTAAGTTTCTTCTAATAGTAGAACGTAAAGGTAGAACAAGAATGTTCTGTTGCGGCTTACATTGGACAATTTCCTATTCCGATTCACCGAATCTCTGTAGATAACATGTCTATATTTTATTTTTACCCTTTTGTTTGACTTCAAAAGGTTAGCTTTTATTGTCTCAGCGAGAAAAAGGAATTCGAAACTTGCTGAATTGAATATACAGAGCTTTACTACATTTATACCAAAGGAATGTCCTAATTTAAAAATTGAAAATTATATCTTTTTATACCGTAGGGACTAATTACAGGAATTAGTAACTAGATAATAGGAGTTAAATTTGAAATAAGAAAAGAGTAATTGCATTTTTTACTGGATTCAATACGAAAAATACTTACAATAAAATAATTATTTTCGGAAGATTCGTTTAACGATTAAAGCAACAAAATTATAAAAAAAAATATTTCTTTTATAGATTTTTTGAAATTTCAATCTATGCGGCTAGATTGATGCAAATCACAAGTTATCCAATTGTCTAAACCTCTTATAGTATCGACATGATGGTGCTAGCTCACTTATGCTCTTATGTTTTAGTTCTGTGATTATGAATAACTATCGGGACTGTCTCTTAAATCACATATATGAAAACCTTAAGTCATAATATTATAATTATTTATTTAAATTTTTTAAATAAATCATAATATATATAGTAATAGGATTTTCAATTTAGTAAATTATATTTATTTATTTAACAATTTAAATTAATAAATTATAATTAAAATATTAAATTTATTTAATATAAAATTTATCTTAATAAATTTTAGACATACATTAATTAAATCAATATTTAATAATTTAAGTAAAATTATAATTAAATATAGATTACAATTTTATCCATTAATGTCCTGAAATTTTTTTTATAATCAAGTCATATTTAATTCAGTTTCTCATTTTTACTTTCTCATATTCATTTTTATATGTGCAACTTATTAAGTTTTTAATATGTTGGCAATAAATGTAAATTAATATTTGAAGATCAAATACATTTTTCAGCAACATGACATAACTACTAAATATTTGAAAAGTCAAAGTGGTTTGGTAACTTTTAGTACATGATTTATTAATATAATTAATATACTTTCATTATTAATGTTTTGATTTAGTAATTAGACAGAAAATGTATCTGCTTTAGTAAATCATGTTGATTTTTTTAATCTTACCTATTGATCATTTGAATGAAATTTTAAATTTAATTTGCTAATTTTATTCTACCTTACATAATATAATACCCCGAAATTTTTATTTCGAAACATTTCCATTTAAATTTAAATTGTAAATTATTAGCCAATAATATTACGCCACGTAATATTATCGGGATCGAAAATCATTTTGGTTCGCCCGAAAATTTATTGAATAACCGTT